>PVIU01005714.1:0-110188 GCA_004026605.1 Ondatra zibethicus | reverse complement strand
AGGCCAGTGGTCACTTTCTACTAAATTCCTTAGCAATCAACACTCTACAAAAACTTCTAATCTCAGTTTATGATATAAAACTCAAAGTCCAGCTAACTAACTGTTTATTGTTTAGATCACAAATAACAATTAATCAATTAACCAAGTCCAAAGAAATATACTCTTATGTCTAGCTACTGCAGGTAAAGTTTCATAATTAGCCAAGGCTGCAAAGGATGGTTTGACCTTGCAGCCAAAGTTACAAGGTTCCCCCCTTTTTTATGTTCTAGAGTTACATACAGGATAGAGAATATATTTTTAAGGTTGAGACAATTTCACTGCCACTGCCGGGGAAGGTGCCAAGCACCATGTCCCTACCTGTGCATTGCCATGGTAAATGGTTCAGCTACTTATCGTTTACCCAAGAAATGTGCTATGACCAAGGAGATACAATTCTTATAACTTTTTTTCTTATTGCCTAATCCTCCCGTTTAAAAAAATGTATTTAAGCAGGGTGAATAAGGAAGCAAAGAGAATTGGAACAGAGAATTGAAACAAAGGAGAATTAGAAGCTGTAGTGGTAGATTTAGGGCTACAGAACAAAAATGAACATGATCTTCAGATCACATATGTGAGTCTTTACCCTCAGATAGAAAAAGATGAGCTTGGTTTCACTTTGTTGTGGACTTCTTCCTGGAACTCTGGCTGTAGCCTCGAGAGCAGGCCCTTCAAGGTTATTGACAGTGAAGCTAGAACCAACTACTGCCAGCTCTCCTACGACCTCCACACGTGTGCCATGCCATCTCCCAGCAAATACATAATGTGACAAAAAACAATCTTAAAATCCAAAACAATGCAAATAAGAAGCATATTAAACACAAAGGTCACTTATCAAATTCAAAAACCTACATTATACATGACCCAGTTCCAGAAAGGTAAAAACTGAAGGCCAAAAAGGGGATCAGTGAAAGATGCTGGCAGCAGATGAGGAAGCAAGCACCAAGGAACTCTGAAGGTGTTGGAATGTTCCGCATGTTGACCACTGTGTGTGTTACATAAAATAAGCAATTATTAAAATTTGTAGAACTATACACATTTTTAAAAGGTAAGTTTTACTGTATTTACCTTACTCCTTAACTTTAAAGTGGCAGATTTGTGAAATAACTGCTAAGAAATCAAAGTTACTCCATGCTGGGTTAACTGATGCTGAAACAGCCAGCCAAGAGTCCGAGAGACAGAGCAATGGTCCCAGGAGGTTCTAATCTGTAGGAGATATTTACAGATGTTCAAGACCATATACTGGAGTTAGACACTGACTTATTTATTAGTAGGGGCTCACATGAAGTGACGGCCTTTGCTGTGGGAACAGCAGGAAATCTTAACATTCCAATCCATGCCTTCTAGTGGGGACAATCTAGTGGGGGCATATTTGAGGGTGTCAATTTTTCTGGCTTTTAAATTTCCTGATAGTTACAAAACATCTCACATAGATATCTCATCTGCTTCTCCCAATAATCCAGCAAGGCTGGCTAGGTGACACGCTTGCATACAGTCCACCTTACAGATGAGTGAACAAGGCCCAGTATTTTATATGACATGTCTATAGTCCTGAAATCAGAGTAAAGTCAGGAAATGAAGCATGATATTCTGATTCCAAATCTACTAATGTTTTTCTAGCCACATTAGGGCACAATGAAAGGTAATATACCTAAAACTCTTCCCGCACCACAACTCCAGCTCTAAAGCTATGAAGGACTTCCATAAAATCAGCTGCAGGTACAGCAGAAATGGCTTTCCAGAAGGGAAGCTGCCGCTCAAAGGCAAAGGAGAGCAAACAGTTCCTACATGCCCGACACACTTTCTATTTAACTTCAGAACACTCTCTGGGGCAGACAGCACTGTTCCCGCATACATGGAGCGGGGCTGGGTCAGGAGACACTCAAGTTTCGCTGTTCATCAAGGACAGAAATCAGATTCTCATCCAAGACTCTCTCCCTTCAAACTCTGGATCCTCACCCCCTGAGTCTATAGATTTGTAAAGAATGAGACAAGATTTCAGTAGTTTCAAATATAGCTTTGAATCTCAACATAAAAAAAAATATTTTAAAAGGTATTATGCTGTTCGTATCTTTTCTTCATCTCTAAACCAGGGGTTAAGTACTTTTGTTTTGCTTTTGGAAATGTGTCCAGCCACTCTGCTGCTTTGAGGAAAAAGGCTGAGTTCTCCAACCTTAGTGTTCTAATGCAAGCATCCTCTTCTGTGTCCATGTGGTGCCTGGATACAAACCGACTTAGTCTGGAGACCAAAGGGAACAATATGCAAAACAAGCAAAGATGTAGCCCTGGGAATTGTAATGTTTCCCTTAGAATGCTACCCCTGATTTAAAATGATATACTAGCTGTTTTTATTTTGTGGAGGAATAAGGAAGAAGAAATTCCTTATTATTATTTCTGAATGAAACCTTATAAACCCTCACAGAATAATTACCATGGACACACTTGAGAGTGAGGGTGGCCCAAAGAATGATTTTAATGCTGCTTTCTGGTTTATTTCTCTTTAATGGCTATTATTTAGAAAACCCAGGAAGGAAGAAGAATAATTTTGATTGATTTGTATCATTATCAGCATCTAAATACTGTGTGTGTGTGTGCGTGTGTGTGTGTGTGCGTGTGCGTGTGTGTGTGGAGAGAGAGAGAGCGAAATGTAAAATGTATATCATTGTCTTGCTGGAATATAACTTGGAAAATGAAGTTCGTTTTGCTTGTCAAGTGCAGATAAAAGGAAGAAGGAAAGAAACAGTTTAAATGTAAAAGGCACCTTTTTCCTCACTCCTGCACTAGTTCACACAATAAGATAAATAATTCAGCTGCCTGGAACGTCCCCTGTGCAGAGCATGGCCGTAGACCGGGGTGGTTTCACTTCGAATTTGTATTGCCTTTAGTCAATCCACTTCATCTGCATTTCTAACGCCTGCTGCCATCAGCTGGGAAGATGCTGGTCTCTCTATAATCACCTTTTATCTCCTTTCTATCCAGCTAACAAAAAGATTACATAATAGAATACAACTGCCTGGCCTAAAAGAGATGGGAAGTGAAGAGCTTCTGGAAAGTACTTTGCTTTATCTTATCAAGGTACTTTTTAAAAGGAGATTATTTATAAAAATGGTGTCATGCTTTATAGTCTATATACATAAAAATATGAAATATGAACACTGTAAAGAAAACACTTCTTCTGCATGAATACCCGTTTCAGTGCAAATGGAAGAAAACTAAGTACAAAGAGGAATAAGATTTGTAAAACACACAATTATCCCTTCGGGTTTATTATTACTAACTGTTACTTGTATTAACATGATGGTTTTTCAGGTTAGCGTATGTAATATGACTCGAATGGACACGCTGCAGTCAGTCTACTGTCACCCACCCGGTGCCACTGCTCCATGGGGACAGTTAAAGCTGACTGATGCTCTCCCACACACAAGCTGTCTGAGGGAGGAGGAGCAGTGGGAAACGCAGAGACGCTGAGCACTTTCCATCCTGCAGCATCAGTGTCTCCCTTCAGAGAATCTCACTAGCAATGCAACGATCATAGCTGCTGTCCGACTCCCTATGTGCATGAACTCCATCTGGCTGCTCACCACTCCATCCCCATGTCTACCTTAATTCTAGGTACACAAGAAACATGCAGTAAATATCTCTTACCCAAACAAATGTACACCGCCCAGCCATGCTGAATTAGAAGGGAAATTGAAGGAAGATTTATACTTGTCTGGCGTGTGAGTGCGCATGCGTGTGTGTGTGTGTGTGTGTGTGTGTGTGTGTGTGTGTGTGTGTGTATGTGTGCGTGCACACTGACGCTGTTTTGTTTTTTCCAAGGCAAGGTTTCTCTGTGTAGCCCTGAACTCAAGAGAATCACCTGCTTCTGCCTTCTGAGTGCTGGGATTAAAGCTGTGCGCACTAGGCTCAGCTTGCTTCTGAGCATATTTTTATCTTATATGTACACACAAGATCCTATCCACTAAGAATTACCATGGAACAATATTTTCTAGATAAACTGATTCACTCAGACAATAACCAACCACTCCCTTAAAATATAAAGACAAGTTTTTCCGCATATTTAAAATGAGTCATTTAGACAGGTGTGTGTGTGTATGTGTGCGTGTGTGTGGGTGCTCACCTTTAATCCCAGCACTCAGGAAGCAGAGGCAGGTGGATTTCTGTGAGTTCCAGGCCAGCTTGGTCTACAGAGTGAGTTCCAGGACACAGAGAAACTCCATCTCAAAAAAAAAAAAACAAACAAACAAATAAAAGATTTTCTCTGCTATACAGAAAACCCAGACATTTGCTTTCTCATCTGACTGCACTTGAGGAACCATGCTGCTGTTAATGATGTCACTCTGGTCCCCAGAGAACTGAGGTCCTGGTGGTAGAAGGTGGATATAAAAAAGGTTATAGATCAGGGCAGTGGTGGCGAACACCTTTAATACCAGCACTTAGCAGACAATCTTTAGCGTTTGAGGACAGCCTGGCCTACAGAGTGAATTCCAGGAGAGCAAGGGCTACACAGAGAAGCCCTGTCTGGGGTGGGTGTGGGGAGCACTAACGAACAAATGAGCAAAAAGACTTCACAGATTGCTTAAAATTACAATAAGAAATTTGAAGGAGCAGGATAATGTTCCAGAAATGAGCCTGGAGTTAAAAAGATCTCTCAGAAAAAAAAAAAACTCTCTGAAAAATTGATACATATACTGGAGCCTATGAGGAGAGGGAAAGGGTAGGAACATGCTCAGAGGCCTCCAGAGCAGCTTCATCTACGCTAGACCTAGATGCTACTGGGTTCTTTTTCTACCACCTCCCTGTCCTGGCTCTTTTCTTGCCTTAGTATCTGTTATGGTCTCAATACAAAAGAACCTTGTTCACTGGCTGGGGGCAGGATGCCAATGGCCTGGCTTTGGGAAGGAGCTGGATCCTGAGGATTCTGTCTTAATCAGTCGATGAGTTTCCTGGTGGAAGGCAGGAGGTGAAGATGGAGGATGCAGGACTGTTAAGGTGTCCTTGGAAGCTGACAGTCTTCTGTGCACCCTATCCTGACTGCCACTCAGGGAGTAGTTCCAGCTGCACACTTGGACAGCTGTGGCCTTCTGCCCCGGCACAGGCCTGGAGTCAGCAGGCAAGGTCTATGTACTAGATTCTCTAGAGCCATGGGCAGTCACGGGTCTCCCTGACTTCAGGTCTATGTACTAGATTCTCTAGAGCCATGGGCAGTCATGGATCTCCCTGACTTCAGGTCTATGTACTAGATTCTCTAGAGCCATGGGCAGTCATGGGTCTCCCTGACTTCAGGTCTATGCACTGAATTCTCTAGAGCCATGGGCAGTCATGGATCTCCCTGACTTCAGGTCTATGCACTGAATTCTCTAGAGCCATGGGCAGTCACGGATCTCCCTGACTTCAGGTCTATGCACTGAATTCTCTAGAGCCATGGGCAGTCATGGATCTCCCTGACTTCAGGTCTATGCACTGAACTCTCTAGAGCCATGGGCAGTCATGGATCTCCCTGACTTCAGGTCTATGCACTGAATTCTCTAGAGCCATGGGCAGTCACGGATCTCCCTGACTTCAGGTGTATGTACTGAATTCTCTAGAGCCATGGGCAATCACGGATCTCTCTGACTTCAGGTCTATGCACTGAATTCTCTAGAGCCATGGGCAGTCATGGATCTCCCTGACTTCAGGTCTATGCACTGAATTCTCTAGAGCCATGGGCAGTCATGGATCTCTCTGACTTCAGGTCTATGCAGTGATTTCTCTAGAGCCATGGGCAGTCATGGATCTCCCTGACATCAGGCTTTTTGTCACAATTAGAAGAAACTGTCACAGAACTTGTCAATTTTCCGTTTGCTGCTCCGTGAAGCACGACTTCCCCAGTATTTCTGTAGCATGTTCTCTCACTGTCTTCAAGTGTCTAATCAAATACTCTTTTTTTCCTAATCAAATATTCTTAAATAAAACTCACAGCTACCACTTTATAAACAATCGCAAACCCTCTTACTTCATTTTTCCTTATGGTGATATACTATCCAACAACTTTCTAACCAACGACAGTCTGTATATGCTACTTCATAAGACCATACCACCTACTGACACCATAGCCACCTAGTTTAGGTTAGCACTCTATGAAATGCTTGTACCACAATGAAATCACCTAATTCTGCACTTCTCAGTAAGGCACGGCTATTTTCTCCACATGACACACATATTTTGGATTATAAAACTGTAAATGCTAGTTGTTATATTCTTTCACTAGAATGTGAGCTCCACACAACTCCATCCTTTGTTAAATAAAAGAGCTGGTGAAGCCATTACTCTCTCAGAATAGAAGACATGGGTAAAAAGAAGGTGGCACAAGGTAAATGTGCAAAGGGGACAAGGAACAGGCCATGCAAAACTTTGCAAGCTTAAAATGAATGGTACTGGCATTTACCTAAACAATCCATAAAACAATTTTAGGCAGGAAATCAACACTATGAGCCTATCTTTTATTATCATGTTAACTCCTAAACAGAGAAGGGACAAGAGAGAAGAAGAGAAGCTGGGACGCAGCTCAGCTGGTAGAGTGCTTGTCTAGCGTGCAGAAAGCCGTGGCTCGGTTCCCAGAACTGCAGAAACAATCTAAACACTCTTTAGTTTTAATCTAAGCACCCAGAAGTACTAGGATATCCTTGGCTACATATTAAGTTCAAGGTTAGCCAGGTTATATAAGACTCTAGATAAATACATAAATCTATGTCTATTCCCATCCTCAGATTAATACAAATTTTGGAGTCACGCTATGTGATAGGTGCACACCTCTAACACCTACTGACATACAGAAGCAGACCTTTGCTCATCGTATTACAACCTGATTAACATTGCCTCTTAAAATGCAATTTCAATTTCCTTTCTGTATCTTTTCCCTCTGAAGAAACCAAAAAATAAAAATGTGCTGATATAAGAACTTTAATCAAATTCTAATGATGTAGGCACCAAGACATAACTCAGTTAATGCTTTCGGCTAATAAAAATATATCTCTGAACAAGGTACATAAAGGTTAAGAGTCGTCCAACTTTCTGATATTCTGTAGCTACAAATCTGGCTTGGAGCTTGGTAGTACGAAGGAGGAGATAAAGTGAGAGAAACACTGGTGATTTAACCTCCCTGTTCCCATAAGGACAAGCATTTGTCACCTTGACAGCAAGGTGAAAGGTTCGTGCTCACAACAGGCCTCTCTTCCCTCCTCCCGGGGGGCCTGTGATTTCTGAACAGACATCATCTGGACGGATGAGGAGGAGGAGAGGGAGGAGCCACAGAAAGGACTGGGGAGAGCAGGCTGAGATCCACATAACTCAGGGCCTTCTGCAGCAAGGCTACTCCAGGGACAGTGACACAGATTTACCATGTGCTCCTCATTCTAATTCCAAGCTTCCACTTGAGGCTGGAGTAATCAACTCCATAAATTATCACAAACGCTCAACAACGGCCCAGTTTCCCATCGCTAACAATTACTAGAGTGTTAAAAAGCTGTCCAAAGCATCCTGCCCCCAGCCAGTGAACAAGGTTCTTTTGTATTTAGACCATAACAGATACTAAAGGTGCGCGCGCGTGCATGTGGACGCGCGCACGCGCACACACACACACACACACACACACACACACACACACACTCACTCACTCTACAAATCTGTCATTTTTAAGGTTAATAATTCTGATGTAAAAAGTCCACTGCAGGTTTAAAGCTAACCCTTAAATGGGCCTGGTTTTTATTCTCAGTAACAATACATAACTCAGATTAGCAGTAATGTGATGATGATGCCAACAATTCACAAAAGATCACAGGATCTCTGTCCTTAAGCACCAAAGTATTTATACTGTTTTGACAAGTGTGCAAAAGACATTTTAAAGTGACAATCATCCATTTCTGAGCCCTGGTCCTAACTGAATTTCAGGAAACAAGGATTCTTCCATGTGTTCCTGTGAGGAATGAAATGTTGTCAATGATTGTATTTTCGCTTTTACTTTAAAAATTATTTTCCCTGAAATTGGATAAAATTACAATTGTTCATTCTATTTAAATATTTACTTGTTTAATTACTACTGTTTCTAAGTACTGCCAGAGGAATCAACATTATTTTTAGGAGAAAAATCAAACTTTTAATATCATGAATTCAAACAACATGATAGGGGAAGTTACAGACTGGAAAAAAGGTTTAAGAGGTATAGTGTTTGCCATGAGAGCCCAAGTTCTTTCGGATCCAGGACCCACATAAAAGGGGAACACAGCCCTTTGGATGAGCTTCAAGGTCAAATGATACTGAAGGAATGCATGAGAAAGTAGACAGCAGAGAGTTGGAGGCTGGGTGGGGATAAAAGGACACCAGAAATTTGGAAGAAAAAGAAAAGGGAGGGGATCATGGTCTGTCTAAACACCTTTACACTGTTTTAAGAGCCAAGAATGCTTGCTAATAGCTATCAGCCATATCCACCGTGCACAGCACCTCACGGACTAGCATTAACTAAATCTCACTCTCTTGGTTCACGATGTCACTGTCCCCATTTTTACATTCCTTGCACTTCTTGGTGCTTCTAACATCAAATGTTTCAGGTACTCTCAGAGAAACTCCACAAGTATAAACACATAAAGCAGAAATGACAGTGATGCTTAGAGAGACTTTACCTCTTAAGGATATGTTGAAGTAACAACCCACCCACGAGCTGGCTTCCAAACAGTCCCCAAGAGACGGAACATGGATGGAAACAAAAGGAACAGGGATGACATCCTGGACTGACACCCAACAAAATATGAAGAGAGCTCCTCGGAATCCAGTGCATGGAACTGCATGCACTCTACACGTTCAAAGTTCTAACAAAAACTTTGAACCTGTGTATTTGTAACCCAAGTATTTGGGGGGGGGGGGTGAGATAGGAGGATCACTGGTTATTGGCCAACCTAGGCTACATAATGAAGTTTCATCATGAGCTAGCTGTATAGCTCAGGAGTACAGCTCCTAGCATACTGGAGGCCCTAGGCTTAATCCATATTATTAAAAAAAAAGCTTTATTTTTTTACAAACAATAAGGAAATTCTGTAGAAAGACTCCTGTTCTGTTAGAGCCTAGAAACAAATTGGCTAGCCAGTGAATTCCCCAAGATCCTCCTGTTTCCAACCCCTTCAAGTGATGGGTTCTAGGGATGTCCCACCACAACCACGGTTTTTTATGTGGGTGCTTACATAGCAAGCGTTTTATCCATTCAGTTTTCTTTCCCAGACCATATAATAAATATATGATAAAAACATTTATTTATTTATCTTCCTACCAATCTATTTATTTATGTGTATGCATTTGTTTACTTATTTATGTGTATGTGCACACACAATAACAATAAATAAATAAGTGGAACTTAAATAACAAGTTATATTAATAATGCACAATTGTATTATCTAATAATATAATTTTTTATTTAAGCTAATAAGCATCTCACTTAGTGTGATGAACTGTGTTGAACTGCACTGTCCAGGGGCAGTAGCCAATAGCTATACGTGGCTTGTATGAAAGACTGAATGTTTAACTTTAATTAATTTTTATTATTCTGTGTGTGTGTGTGTGTGTGTGTGTGTGTGTGTGTGTGTGTAAAGGGCAGAGGTCAACTTAGGAATTGTTCCTTAGACGCCATCTACCTTGCTTCTTTCAGACAGGATCTCTCACTGGTCTGGATGGCACTGATGTGGCCTGAGCAGCTTGTCAGCAAACCCTAGGAGTTTCCTACCTCTGCCCCTCCAGTGCTGTTCTAAGTGCACACCACTACTTTAAAACACAGTCTGGGGTCAAACTCAAGTCCTCAAGCTTGTGTAGCAAGTGCTTTAACAACTGAGCTATCTTCCTAGCACTTAATTATTTTCAAATGTTATGGTCTGCGGCCACTGTGTTGGTTGGCACAGTTACAGGTGATGCACTACAGCAATCCCAAAGTCTCTTTGCCAACTGCACTCAGAAGTACAGGAGATGCTTTTATAGCCGAGACATGCAAGACCACTGGGAGACAGCAGAGAGGTCTCAATGTCACTAAGACACTAGGTACAGAGAGTCGATAAAAGGGGGGAAAGAATCTGCAGTGGCAAGTGAAAGTAAGTGCTAAGCTCACCTATCTGAGTATGATCTAGAAAGAAGAGCCGAGCTCAGTGGCAGGTTGTCTGCTTCCAAGGGCAGCATCCCCTTACTGCAGAGCCAGACGGCCCCACTGCCAACAGCCTGATAGGATCAGCTTTGGGAACTACCTCTCTGTCTCGCTTTCCCAATGCCAGGTAAATTTCTTGTTCAAATATCTTCCTATGTGACATTAAGCATGAAGACAGAATGTGTGGGCGCCAGTGTTTACAAGTCTCCTGCAGTTGTTTGTGCACTCTTAATTAATATATTAGTAACGGACTTTACATATCATTACCTGATGAGGATTCACTGGACCCACTCTTTGGAGATGGAGCTTCCAAACAAACAAGACCATGGTAAATTGGACAAAATGTGCTACCTGTGTCCCTAACACTAAAGCACTCAGCATTTTAAAACTGTGCGATGACCCAGACAGACTGGAGAGAACAAGAACACAGCTGGAACTGTCCCTCTCAGGGGTGATGTCATGCCACCACCAAAGCTAAGAGAGGAACTCAGAGTTTTGGGAGTGTCAACTGTAGATCTAACAGAAGGAATACTTCCTTTAAGCCATGTGTCCATCTACTTACAGTTCCCACACAGACAAGAAGAAACAAAAAAGGTGGTGTCACCTATGACAACCAAGACAGATGCACAGTGCTCACTGAGGTCTTCATTACTCCATGGTATATTATTCATATCAAATAAAGAAATCCTGGAAGAAGACAGACAGACAGAGGCAGAGAAGCTAGACATGGTGGAGGTCTGTATAAGGGCTAAAGATGAATTTCTGGTTTCTCCTTCTGGAGCCTTGGCACTATGTTATTAAATCCACTTTGGAAGCCCATAAAGAAGTGCAGGAGCCATTATTGCAGGAGAAGGATCACTCTCGAGCTGCATATTTTCTGCTGCTGCACATCTGCATTATTTTTAACTACTTGTTTACATAGGTGGAAACTTTGAATCTTTTCCTTATAGCTAAAAATTCAATTTTTGACTTTCATAATGGAGTTCAAAATTCTGGGGATATTTAATGATACAGGACTTGCTTACCTCTGAAGCACTTAAGGAGCTGAAGTTGGAAGCCTCTACATTTCCAGAGTTCCTCACGTCTACCCATCCGCTCCTCAGAGAAGAGCCAGACGGGAAGGGAAAGGGGAAATGAAAGTGCCCACTGTTGTGTGGAAACACGTGAGTTACAACTACCATCTCTTTCTCAGTAAGCAAGAACTTTTATTTCCTATTGATGATTTTAATGCTGAAAAAGACCAAAACTTCGCCCCCACTCCATCTGTATACCTCAGCAGCCACTGAGCAGGGATTGCAAGGCTTTGGGAGGTGGCTCCCAGAAGTACAGATGTCACAGGAGATGGGGTTGGGGGCAGGGGGTTGGGATCATAAGAAAATGAAAACAAATTTCTCATTACAAAACTGATGTTCAATAGTTATACATTCCTTTATTAGTATTAAAAGTCCATCTCTTATGGCAGGTGATGCCGCTCAGCTGGTAGAGTGCTTGCCTAGCATGCACAAAGCCCCAAAACCCCACATGGTTACACACACCTGTAATTCCAAAACAAAGGATGTGGCTACAAGAGAGTATAAAGTAAAAGTTTAAGGTCATCTCCTTGGCTATATAATAAATTTGAAGACAGCCTGGGCTATATGAGACCATATCTCAAAAAAATAAGACATATTATCTTGCTTTATTCTATATAATTATATATTAATAATAGATAATAATAAATGTTAATATATAATCATTTCCCAAAGCTCTTTCATCTAATCATGTTTTCATGACTTTCCAGATCACACTTCACAAATTTTACCCTGTGATCAGAGGGTAAGGACCAATGTTCTTGACTACAGATCCACCAACCTCAGCTGCGGAGCCATCAGCCTTACAGCAGAGTACCACGAGGCCTCAAAGAATGCTACGCCACCTTCCTTCACAGTCAGCTCACATTACCAGGTCCCTTGCTGTCACCTTGAGTTGTTTTCTTTAGGTCTCATTCTTCTGTTTTTATTTTTATATTTTTAACTACTTCTAAAATCATTTAAATGTGCATTTGACCTAGTTTGTAAAACATCACTGAACTGGTTCTTTTTCTTTGAGCAAGGGTCTTATGTAACCCAGACTGGCCATAAAATCCTCATTCTTCTGCCTCCCACTCTGATATGCTAAGATCATAACTACACCACCAAGCATAGCTCTTGAATTAATCCTTTAATTTTCAAGTTTACATTTTTACATTTTCTCTAGAATACTGTTGGTTTCTTTTCAGTACTGTCTAAAACTTCAGTTTCCACTTGTCAATTTAATTTTCTGTAGAATAAGCTAAGAAATAATGCTCACCCACAATACAATCACATACTGACCTATTTGTAAGTCTTGAAGGTAGCAGTTTCCCATGAAAAAGCTTATGATATTTAAAAATCTATTTCAATGATAATAGCATATGTATCGAAAATCTAGTCTACTTTAAAGAGGCATTATTAGGAGAAAATCTATACTAAATATGGCAATTAATTTTCAATCTCTAAATAAACATTGGGAATATAAAATATGATTGCAACATGTTTTATTGAGATTTAAAGGCTTACAGTATAAACCCCCTTAATGTAGCAAACAAAAATTTAATAGATATATGATGAATTAAAATTATGTTGAGATTTTTGTCAAATTAACTCAACATATAATTAAAATGAAGGCCCCATTTTAAGTACACACTCCGTGTGAGATATTTTACATTTTTATATGGCTGAAGAAAAGAGATTAAAAGCACGTTCACTCCATGGCTTCTTTTCATTTAAGAGGTCATTTTCAGGGTGCACTCCATGTCAGGTTCCGTGAGCACAGGTCATTTTCAGGGTGCACTCCATGTCAGGTTCCGTGAGCACAGGTGGCAGAGGATGTCACGAGCAGAGTTTAAACGCCCACTCTGCTCTTTCATGTAAATATGGGGACAAGCAATTATACAGTCAAGGTTCTCAGCCTTCCTAATGCCGCAACCCTTTAATATAGCTCCTCGTGTTGTGGTGACCCCAACCATACAATTATTTTCATTACTACTTCATAACTGTAATTTTGCTACTGTTATAAATCATAATGTAAATATCTGACATATGACCACTGTGCAAAGGCCATTCAACCCCAATCCCCAAAGGGGTCACAACTCACAGGTTGAGAACCTCAGCTTTAAATAGGTAGAAAACAAGTGATGTGTGCCTGTAATCCCAGGATACACAAAAATGAGTCAGGCGACCCCAAGTTCAAGACCTACATGGGCTTTACAATGGGACCCTTTCTCAAAACAAAACACAATTTGGATGGAAAGTCTTCCTGCTGTGGCTTGACTTTCTTAACTAAGTTGTTGTGAGTAGATGAAGGGTTGTCAAACATTATCTGCATCCATCGAACCCCCAGGTGACTATAAATGGATTAGATATTAGTTTTGACTATAAAATAAAAGAAAATATGTGTGAATATACATCAGATGTTTGAAGGGAAGAACTTTTTTTTTTTTTCAAGAAAGGGTTTCTCTGTAACTTTGGAGCCTATCCCTGGAACTAGCTCTTGTAGACCAGGCTGGCCTGGAGCTCACAGAGATCTGCCTGCCTCTGCCTCCTGAGTGCTGGGAGTCCTCCCTAGTGTGCCACCACTGCACTGCGGGAAGAACTTTATGTACAAAGGAAATGGAGAAAATCTACCAGGGGCAAGTAGGATAAACTGGACAGACATAAAAAATAATAATAACTTTTACAACCATAAGCAAAGTAACAAATCCTAGCTGCAATACATCTGTTAACATGAACTCCAAACAGACCATAGACCTAGTGAAAAAGTCAAAACCAAATGGCAGAAGAAAACAGACGAGAAAAATATTTGCGCCTTTAGGTAAAACAAGAACTAAGAAAACAAAAAGCATGAGAATAAAAGACAAAATATAGATAAGTTTGATCTAATAAAATTTCCCTTGCAAGTCAGTTAATAAAAAGACAAGAAGTGTGTGTGTGTGTGTGTGTGTGTGTGTGTGTGTGTTTGCACGCACACATGCATGCAGTGCATTAAGGGAAACCCCCTATAAAATCTGATAAATGATTTGTGTTCAAAATAAAGACCTGCAACCAGTATAAAGAAACAGGTAATTCAATCTTTTAAAATAGGCAAGAAATTTGAACAATCAAATTCAAAAAAGACGTTCTGATGGCAAAAAAAAAAAGCACACACAGAATATGTCCATAATCATTAGCCAGGAAGGAAAAGGCAAACCAAAGCCATGATGACATATATTACATGCCTACAAGAATGACTGAAATAAAAAATGCTAACACCAAGAACTGGCAAGGACAGGGACAACTGGACTCCCTATACACTCCTCTGCAGATCTAACACAGTGAACAACTGGGAGGCTGCTTCAAACTCAAAACATCTTCACTTCATGACCCAGCAACTCCCTAGATGTGGGAAAGTATGTCTACATGAGGTCTCTACACAAGCACAGCAGCTTTACCCATAAGCAACAAACACAAGGAACAGGCCGTCAGCCTTCTACCACCACAAGAAGATGCCCGAGACTACTCCATGGGTCTACACTACTTAGCTGGTGTAGAGCTTCCATCTGTGATAAGGTACAACCACTTTTTGGTCTCTGCTGAGATGCTGGACGGCAGTGGTGGGGAGGGGCAGCAGAGCAGAGGTTCCACAGTCCCCAATGCCCTAGGGATCTCCACAGTGGTCCTTCTAGGATCCACAGCACCTCCCAACATAGTACCCTAGCAACCAAATCCTTAACACACAGCCCTGTGAAAGTCATTCAATACCTAAAGTACCGCACAACACAAAGCTCATCAACAACCACTCTATAAGCAATACAATATGACTTAGCAATGAGAAGGTTGATAATGCACGCAGTAACATGACAAGGATCACACATGCAAAATAGTCAGGCTCAGCCTGAGGCCACGGCATTCACAGGACCCCCTGGAAAAGACAGAAGGGATCCATGGCAGTTGGGCTAAAGCTGGGAGAAGGGCTGAAAACAAACAGAATCTCTGATCAAACAGAAATCGCCTTACCATAGACTGTGGCACTATATACAGGGGCACCTTTGTCAGAACTCAGAATGAACACCCAACATGAGCAAATATTAATGTCTGAAGATATTTCTGTAAATGTGACCTGAAAACGCTAATTGTGTTTCTGCCAACAATAACAAAACAAACGAGTCAATGAAAGGTGTTTACAATGGAAAAATATACCGCTCTTGGTAAACGCTTGCTTTGGAGAAAGAGAAGCAAGAAGATGAGAACCGTGTGATCATAAGCACCAGGAGCCCCTGGGCGGCTGCACTGAGGCCACAGCGCCATGCAGTTCTCCAGTCACTTGGAGTCTAATTAAGGAAACTTAATCTTGGTTTTAACCAACTGTGAGGGTCATGTTTCTAAGGAGGCCCTTTATAAACATCCAGAATGATGTATATTTATTTATTTTTGCCCAAAAAGGTTTTGGGGCAAATACTTTCCCAGTTTGGAAATGATGACATTTTAAAAATTAATAAAAATGAAAATGAAAGCACATGGCATTTGTTAAAGGGTAATAAAATAACTACAGTCAATTGCTAGTTCTACACTAGTAGATTTCTTTAAATAGTAATGAAATCACTGCTCTAAAAAAATCCATCATTATTAAAATAAAAAAAAATTGCCTCAACCTCCACCAAAATTAGATTTGTAAGTTGCTGGTCATCCCTATAATTAAATCTACGTCACAAATCTGCAAGAAAAATGGCTGCTGTGACTAATGCATTTACTTGCTGCACCAGTCCCATCAGGCCACATAGAGCATTATGCTGCTAAAATGGACTAGGTAGACATTCTGCACACATTGTTATTAAATAACAAGAGCATTTTTATTTACACTGATTAATTTAGATAAAAGTTTGTCTTTAAAATGAATTCAAATTCACCTGTGAGAGGGTCCTTCCTCCTTCTAAGCAGTGTAGCATCTTTTGAGTTCTAGCCTATCTGGCACTTTGACACACTTGTCTAGTGTTGCACAAGCATTCACAGAAAAGAGTCTGGGAAAGAGACAGACACAGCCTCCATTGCTGGGATCCTTGATTCTAGGATTTTTCATATTTGTCCTCATTTGTCTGTGATTGAGAAACCCAGAAAACAGTGTTATCCAGGAGTATCCTCGGACACAGGGAGAACATAGAGGAAGCTAACTCACGCAGGGGGATAGCAAGGGAAGCTAATTCACACAGAGGACTGCGGGGGAAGCTATCTCACACAGGCAAATTCTTTTGGTGCTGGTGCCAATTTTGCCTTTTGAGGAGAAGGGCAGGAGGGTGACCTTCCCCACCTCCCCATGAAGGCTGCAGAGTTTAGCTACAAAGTTATAGCAGCTTTTTCTCTTGTGATTTCATATCTGCTACCTTAGTCATAACAAGATAGTTTTTATTTATAGTATTGTGGTGAAGTTTGAGCTTGAGATAAATTCAAATTTTAAAAGCAGATCTGATTTAACAAACAGCACACTGGCATGGCAAGACCCATAATGGAGCCTAAATGCTGGAAAACTGCACTGAGCGTGGCCCCCACCACCCTGCTTCTTTAATCTATTTTTTTTTAATTTTTAAAAAATATTTATTGGTGTTTGATCGGCACGTCTTTGTGAGGGAGTTGGATCCACTGGAACTTGAGTTACAGACAGTTGTGAGCTGACATATGAGCGCTGGGAATTGAATCTGGGTCCTCTGGAAGAGCAGCCAATGCTCTTAATTGCTGAGCCATCTCTCCAGCCCCTCAATCTTTTATTTTAGTTATTTTTCCACATATGTATTTATGTTTGCTTTGGCTTCAGTAACTAGACAGAACCCATGAACTTATGTTCAAGGCAATGTTCTCTCTCGTGTGAAGAATTCCTGCGAAAAAGCCTCAGCACTTGTGGACGTCTGCTGGGCTCACCAACTGATCAGAACACCTAGGACTGCTATCTTGGAATGTCACTCCTCCAAGGCCAAATTATCTTGGGCGATCTTTAGCCCTCTTAATAGTCTTTTATTGCCCTTCTTGTGTGTGAGCTACTATCTTTGAGACAATTAATTAGGTAAGTCCTTTGGAATGTACAGAAACCTGGCTCCCACAAAGAGGCTAAGATGACATTAAACTGAGTCCAAGGCCTAAGGCAGAGAATCCCATTTGCTTTACCCCACCCACCCAGTGTTTTCACCAGAGTGTTTAAGAGGTGTCTTTATTCATGACATCCTCTGTTCTTTTGTTCTATTTCTATAAAAGCTTCACAAAACTAGATCCATGTTGAAATATGCAATCTGTGGAAATATGGGATCCACGGTCACTCATATTTGGCCTCAAAATAATATTTTATTCCCTTTAGGTGAGAGGTTTGCCTTTTGTGTTACTTTATTAAATGAATCAACAGTATTGTTCTGTTGTTGTTGTTACTTGTGTAAGCTGAACACCACACTATTTGTTGAGACAGGGCTCTCCCTGGTCTGGAACTCAAAAAGAAAGGAAGGAGGCTGGGTGGCCAGCAAACCCCTTGCACCTGTATCTGACTCCCCAGGCTGGAGCTGTGAGCACAGAGCACAACCTCTGGTGTTTTAGATGAGCGCTGAGGTCCAGCTGAGCCTCCCCTTGTATGGCTCAGGGTACTGACGGGGCTAACTCCCCAGCCCCCACTCAACAGTATTTATGAAAGGAAACCTAGTCAATTGTCAGCACTCCAGCCTTAGGTGCAATGCTCGCTCTGTAAGGAGAGAGGTCTGCAGGGAAAGTTGGAGAGGCGGAGCTCGTGACTTCCTTGCTGCAAAGACCAGTTTGAAATGGTGCTGTGTAGGACGGCACTGAAATCCCCATGAAAATGAAGGTGCCTGGTTGCTCCAGTGTTGAAGAGCAATGAAAATCAAGTCCTGAACTTTGAAGGGTAAACCAAGATTCCAGATAATCTGGATTAGTTAAAAGCAACATCCTCAGGGCTGGAGATCTGGCTCAGTGGTTAAGAGCACTGGCTGCTCTTCCAGAGGTCCTGAGTTCAGTTCCCAGCAACCACATGGGGTGGCTCACAACCACCTACAGTGGGATCTGATGCCCTCTTCTGGAATAAAGGTTTACATGCAGATAGAGTATTCATACATAAAATAAATTTTTTTTGAAAAATCAACATCATTGTTAATACTGAGCAAAATGACCTCCTTCCTCCATATCAATGAACTAAACACACCCTAGATTTAGGCAAGAGGGTCATGAGTTTGAGTCAGAACCTGTGCAGAGGGGAGGGGGAAGAGGAAAGGGAGGACAGTGAGAGGAGGAAGAAGAGGGAAGGAGAGACTGGGTGCTGGAGGAGAACAGGGGAAAGGGAGAAGGGAGGAAATATTATATGCCTTCATTAACATGTGAGATTCTTCTCTGTTCTTGCTGATACCTCTTCTGGCCTCCGTAAGCACTAGGCACACGCGCTCTGCATGCAGTCAAATACTCATACACATAAAATAAAATTGAATAAATCTTTAAAAGAATTTTTCAAAATGTAAAAACAAACACACCTCCTTCTGATGAAAATGTAACATGTAAGGTACTGCTCTTGACATGTGTAGGTTTTACATGGGATACATAGGCAAAGGCATTACATGGGAAACATGGACATATGTATTCTGTGGGATACACAAACATATGCATTTAGATATCATCTTAGTTAGCCGGAGCACACAGAACTACCAAATTCTATTCAAATTCTATCCTCATTGAGAAGGGAGGTTCAAGCCACTGACTACGCTCCACAATAACAATAAGCGGAACGGGTAAAATGAGCAGCAGAGGAGTGGGGCATTAACTTCTTAACTTAAGGCAATCCTCTATGGGACAATTTCAAAACAATCTCTTGGTCTGAAATTTACATAAATTGAATTCATCTATCATTAGTTATTACCAGTATAGTTCCATTTAAAAAGTTTTATATAACAATTAGTTCTTAAAATCACTGTTTTAATTAGACCCAGGACATTATTAAACTAGCTATAAATATGTACCATATTTTGTTATACCCAGATGCCTGAAAAAAATCAACAAAAATACCCTTAAGTCTTTCTCCAAAATGTCTTCTAATAAAAGTCTTTCAAAGGTTTCAGGTAATTGGAATTAACCTGAAATATTAATATTTCATATTAATAACCTTAAATATTACTATATCAGATTATAATATATACTAGAATGCTTATATAGAATATTATAATACATGTTCTCTGCTAGAGAACACAATATTAAATATATACAGATTCTAACATATATATTATCTGGCTATGAGTGATTTCTTTTTTGTATACATATATGCATATGAGCACATACACACACAAGGAATGGTCATTCATAATATATGCATGTGTGAGTGGCCACATGCATATATGATTACTCAAAACAAGAGAACAGCTATTGACTCTTAGAACTTAGAGTGCCTGGCAGAGAGAATTTCTTAATTTGGTGGTTTTCAATAGTCACATACAAAAACATCTAAAATCAAGAGATTGGACCAACACCTAGATGTAAATTTTAGCCCAAAACTGTTTCTACCACTTCATAGAAGCATTTTCTTTGCATTGTCAACATGTTTCCATAGATAGAGGATATGATTAGTTTACATTATGTGCATTACATGGCAGGTATCTGGTTCAGTTAATATTCAGTCAGAGAGAATTCAAACCCACCCTGCTTCAGGCTGGGTGGCCACTACCACCTGTAAGCACAAAATTCCTTCATAAAGAAAATCCCCAAACACTAGAAGCACCATTCCATATGAATGATTTATAATTCAGAAATTCCCCTCTGCAGAGCGAGTCTTTGCAATCTAACTCAAGGACCAACTTCTCCTATCATCCCACTAATGTAACTTCTTTCTTCAAACGTGTGCATACTTTTGAACATTCCTTACAGGCAGAAAATATGCACGGGCCCTTGTCTTGAACATTCGTTTCAGTGACTGAAGTCATGGCAAACTGCCACATTTCGCTGATTGGGTGTGACTGTGTGGCTAAATTTCTGCAACAAGATATTAGTGGAAAGATGGTATTGGGATTCCAGCAATGCTACTGTGTGTGTGTGTGTGTGTGTGTGTGTGTGTGTGAGAGAGAGAGAGAGAGAGAGAGAGAGAGAGAGAGAGAGAGAGAGAGAGAAAGAGACAGAGACAGACAGAGACAGAGACAGACAGAGAGAAGGAAGAAACTACAGCAGCTACCTTGGCTCATGAGCCAACCTTGGGGAAGGAAGGAAGCCACATGCTGTGGGTGGCAGAACAGAAAGACATGAGTTCTGTCTCCTGAGAGGCCAAGTCATCACATCATATTTAGATGAGACCTACATGTATTTCATCAACCTCGCTGTAATTATGTTAAAGAAGGGGGTAGAATTATATGTTATTTCACTGGAGCAAAACACACACAGCCACAGTTTTCATTCTCAGCCCCTGCTAGTAATCTCCGTTGGCAAAGGAAAAGGAGAGAAAGGGAAGGAAATGTAAAATGAGAAAAGACATTTCTGTCACTTTATCTTCTGCTGCTTAGGTCACCTGGAACTGCCCTTGGTCAGACCATAGAGAGTTGTGTGCATGCTGTCTGTGTCACTCAGATGACGACCGTGTAGTGACAGAAACATCTTTGCTTTAGTGTCTTAACTTTGACATTGCTCCCCCTCCATTTTTCTCGAGACAGGGTTTCTATGTGTAGCCTGGGCTGTCCTGGAACTCACTCTGTAACCCACGCTGGCCTGCCTCTGCCTCCTGAGTGCTGGGATTAAAAGCATAAGCCACCACACTTAGCGACATTACTTTCTTTTCCAAGGTGTCCTGTCCACAAGCTACTGTAGTGACCTCGTATTTCTTTGTATTCTCCAGGGTTACTTGAAAATTAACTATGTGTGTGTGGCCAGACTTCCATAAACACTTTGATCCATTAGATGCATTAAGGTTTTAAAAGAAAAAGAAAAAGTGAGGGAAGGAAGGACAGAAGACAAAAGGGTAAAAACACACAATTTAGAGGGGAAGGAGCTGAAGGAAAATGCAGAAAAGCTCTGTGTAAGCTCTCCCTTGCTAGACCTGAGCACGCACCTAAGCCTAAAAGGAAATTGCCCAAGGGACACCAGTGGCCAATGTAAAGCTCAAAGCACCTGGAGCAAGCACTCTCCTCAGTGAGGGCCAGAGGGTTTCGCTTCAGCCACTTCCACAATTTCCTCATCGCACTCTCAATTATCAGGGCCATTTTCATGAGTGAACAACCCAAGTTACGAAGCCATGTTTCACGGTGGATGTGTATGATTTCAAACCGCGCCAAAACTGGCTTCCAGAAAATTTGTATTTTACACATACTATTCTGTTAAACAATTGTGACAGTGTAGAGAAAGAAATGAAAATAGTTGCTTAATGAGATATTACTAAGTCTAAACTAAGTAGTCTTAAAAATCAGTCTCTCTCTGTGTGTGCATTCTGTGTCTTTGTCTCTGTCTGTCTCTCTCTCTACCTGTATATCTCTCTCTGTTTGAATTTGAGTCTCATGTAGCTGAAGGTGTCCTTAAACTTGTGGCAATCCTATTGCCTCAGCCTCCCCAGAGCTAAGCTTATAGAAGTACCTACTATGCTTGACCAAGAGGTTATTTCTAAATAGACTTTGTTTCTAAGTCCAATAAAAAGATGAATCAAAACACAGACAAACAACAACAGTAACAAAACCCAAAGCACAGTATCTGTAAGAGTGGACATACTTTCAGCAATGTGTTTCACAGAATCAATATCATCTAGAAGACAATGACTTCAAAAACCATGTAGAATTTTGAGAATTAACATTGGTTAGCAATGTCTTTTAAAGCTTGAACTGTTGTAATGAAGGGCACAGGCTGTGTTCCCAGCGCCGGGCCCCTTGTTCTGTCCCCCCCGGCTCCCAGTGTGTACTCGAAATAATTACACGGAAACTGTATTCATTGAAATACTGCGAGTCTAACCAGTGTCCATCTTGTGCTGGAGAAGCATGGCGTCTGTGACCTGGGAGCTTCATGGCGGCGGCTCTCTCTGGCTCTGTCCTTTTCCCAGCATTCTCTTCTCTTTATCCTGTCTATCTAAGTCCTGCCCTATCAGAAGGCCAAGGCAGATTCTTTATTAACCAATAAAAGCAACCCAATACAGAAGGACCCTCCTACACCATTGAACTATGCATACAATGCAGAAACAAGTGACACACAGAATATCCTAAGCACACATAGTGGATGTTCCACCTGGATTCATAAGCAAGTTTATATTCCACTGATTTTATTCCAGCCATGTGTAAGTCACTACATTACAGGTCTGTAAGTGGGCTCTGCACCTAAAGAGAATATTCTAATTTATTTTCCTGAATTTAGCAAATTTGAAAGTATAAGCATAATTATTAAATACAGGAAACTGTTTCTATCTCCATTCTTTTATAACACAAATCAAGTATTATGAGAATCTAATTTCAACAGCCTCATAATTACAGAGGTTCTGCTTGCAAAGGTGGAACTGTGTTTGAATCATTTTATTTATAATTTATATTTACATCTCTAAAAATACTATATTTTCTTGCAACTTTTTCATGAACTATATTCTCATGTCACTTTTTTTGTTAGTGTTCCACAAAGATTTCTCAGACATATCCAAGATTGTACGTGGTAGCTTCTTTGACAAGAAAATGTAGAAAATAAATGACGTGTCAACCATAAATTAGCATTCCCTTTCTGACCAGCTGGGTCATGTTTCCTTTTCAAAATCCTCTGTCCCATGACACAAAATAATAATCATCTAAAAGACCTCATTAAGTGATCAATATATTGACATAACCTCTATAAGGAGGCACATAGCATTTTAATTGATTTCTTGAATCCATTAACGGACTATTAAACCCAAGTCTCCAAAATACATTGCAAGAGAATATTCACTTGTTTTTACTTACTATTTTCCCCAGGGTATAATTAAGGGTACGTGCAAAGATCCAAAACTTTTATATTTCACCAAAGAGTAAAAGAAGTTCAGCTCTTACTAAATCATTTATGCAAAACAATCTCTTAAGAAAAAATAAAATAGGCAAAGTTAAACCATGTGTACTCACCAAAAAACTCCCAAATGCTGAATTAAATATCGCAGCCGCCTAAGAAGAGAATAAATGGGAGAGAAACTCACTGAAAGTAAACAGCAACAGGACAAGCAAAGATGATCGGTCTCCCTTTCCCCATCATTCCAAATCTCAGGCACTGACCCTACAGAGTAAAGTTAGTCACTGCTTTCAAGAATATCAGCGGCCTATAATTTACTAAGATAGATGGCTGCAGCTTAGGAATACATCCATAATGGGTCTCAGAAGCAGGCGGGAAAAGGCTTGCCAGGAGAGGCTTCAAAACTGTATGACCGATGGCCCAAAAGAACAATCCCCGACAGTAAATCAAAGCGTGGTTATTGTTGATTTTGCTGCTAGAACCAGGAACACCAGAGGATGATCTACACATAATAATGCGCATTGCTGGGGGGGGGGGCAGTAAGGCAAACAGTAACCTTCCCTATCAATGAACTTCCACCATGAGGTGACAGCTGCTGCCCCACACTTCAACACCAAGGGCAGGACAGTTGAGACCAGGAAAACTATTGTCATGCTAATCATTTCTTGGTTAGAAACAAGCAAGGAAATGTGCCATTGGTACCCAAAATTAAAGAAGAAAAGATTGATTCTGCTTACCAAAGCATCCTTGAGGACACGGCAGAGGCTATCCACCCCTCAACTAAGTCAGTTCCTGTGTTCCATGAAGCTATACGCCAGAGTCCTGGCGGCTTTTCACATTACTCAAAATGGGGAAAAAACTTGTACAACATCTGATTTAATGAAAGAAAATGGGGCGCGGGGGGGGGGAGCCAAAAGCATGTTGAGAAAACCTATTTAAATGCCCAGCAGGTCCAGAGCAGTGTCAGTTAGTCGTTAGGGGCATTCCAGGCTGCAATGTAGAAAAAGAGGGAATCGGTTTAGGAAGTTTGACTTAAGTCCAGAGCAGGGCTAGGCTGTAGCGGAAAAAGCCTTCTGCTCCAGAAGAGGACACAATGAGAGTGAATGGGTAATGAGATTGCCGGCTCCAGAGCGCTTGGCTCTCTTATGCCACTTCATAATTAATTCAAAGCTTTGATAATTTCATTAGATTTCTCCTTTGCTAGTCCTATCAATAAAAGATGGCATTGGACCCCAGCTCTTCTATGGCATGAACACAGGCAACAACCACAGGCCAGGGAAACCTCTGCTTTTTGACAGAGACAGAGGCATATGGTGTTCTGTGCTGCACTTGGGGAGACGATGAGGAATAAAAAGATTCAGCCACATAAAATATTACAAATGACAGCTATAAACTCCAGCGACATACTTTAGGCATCTCCCTAGAATTCAACGATGGACAATTCCAGGAAAGTTCCACACACAGAGAAAACTAAAGGGGATACAAGTGGGTTGTGGTCAGAACAACAGGGTGCGCTGGCGTCCTCACACACATTTGTACAGATTTCCCAGAAATCTGCATTTTATGCTCCAGATAGATGTAGCTTTTCAAAGAAGTTAGGGCTTTCCACCATAGCTCCTCCTTCCACGTCACTTTCAGACTCTTTTCCTAACCTTACACCAGATAGCAAGTGAGCCACCCAGCACTTACAGAACCGTGGCGTCACTACAAGTGTAACTCACAAGTCAGAGTTGAAAAAGTACCAGGGCTCCTCCTGACCCAAACCCTCCAACCCAGCCACTCCTGATCACCTCTGTGATACAAACATTAGTATTTCATGCGGACTGGCCGAGACAGTGGTGCCACGAAGAGATGCCCCAGCCACCTCCTTGGCCAGTTTCTGATTGTGGGGAAGATCTGAATTCTCTGCTATGTCATCCACTCAGGCGGAAAATCAACACCTTTTGGGAACTGATGGATTTAGGGGTCTGGGTACTCCAAAGACCATATAAAGTTAGATACTGAACCCAAGCTTGGGCTCAGTTCTACAGCAGCAGTACATGAGGAAATTAGTATTTCAAGAGTTTTGGAGGCTGTTTTCTGATGTAAGGAGGGCTGCCCTCCCCTTCACACAGTCTGCAAGGCCTTCTCTAGACGGCACTCTCCTTTTCCTTCCCTGCCTCATTAAACTACTCCCCATTTTCCCAAATTCATGATATCATGCTATTTCTTACATATTTGCTCCCTGATCTAAAATAACTCCTCCCTCAAGGAAGGGGAAGGACCTTAAGCAACCCTCGGCTATCCTAGCAAATCAGCTTGTGGACCAAGCCTCCAAATAGCCAGTGAAAAATTACATACATCCGCACCATCCAGAGAAGGGACTGGAACACAGTACTCTAAATATTTAGTAAACCGAAATGAAACTGACTCTAGACGCACAGGAGTCAGGCCAAGCAGAGCGGTAAAGCCAGGGAGCCGATGCTGTAGGCGTGTTCATGTCGGAAGAAGCCAGGCTCTGGCTGCCAAGGTGGCATGAAGCAGAGTGGAATGCCAAAAGACTGCACCTATGGAAGAGCCACCAGCAACACAAGGCCAGCCACAACCTTCGATGCCCTATGGCCTGATGCTACTAGGAGATAGACAAGCAGGACTTGAGACTCTTCTGTGTGTTTCCAAGAGCAGGGCAGGTGTATGTCTGTAGTCCTCAGCCAAAGCAGCTCCTTACTGCCATCTAAAGACACATAAAAGGGAAGATGACATCTACAGTCTGCCACAAAGGAGAAGAGCCTGTGGCTGGAACCAGAGCCTTCTGAGCCCAACCTTCTTCCCTCTGCATGACTTCTCTGGCTATTGCACCTGGAGCAAGAAAGAGCAGGATGTGATCAGCATTTGCCCACCCACCACTCCCCGATGTGGTTACCAGCTGATCTGACAGACTCTCAGCTGGCCAGGGTGATGTTCTTCTCAGACGGTTAAAAAAAAAAAAAATCACTGGATTTTTTTCAAAATGAATAAAGGAAGAGACAAAGAAAACAGAAAGCTTAACTATGCTGCAGAAGGTCTGAAGAACTTGCAAACTGCTCTGGGTGGATTTTCTTCATCAAACATTACCAGAATATAGGTGCCTATCTCTGACCACCTAGGTCCTCTGGATCCCCAAAGCCTGACCATTGGCTTCCTGTAATGGTTATTCCCTTCCTGCTCCAAAATACCTCTAGAACCTTCTATGCCTATGACCTATGACCCAAGAGTAGATCAGCAAAACCAAGACCCCTCCCACCCATGCTCTACTGGGTTAATAACATGGCCTTGCTAGTCTATGAGGATTGTAGAGACACTGGGGAGCAGGCTACTCAACAAGTAGGCACACTTGTTGCAAGCCTGGCAGCCTGAATTTGCTCCCTGAACCCACAGTGTGCAAGGAGACAACCAACTCCCACAAGTTGTCCTCTGACTTCCACACCAAAGTGTGCTCATGTGTGCTCACATGCATATGTGCACACATACATGCACAACAATGTTTATAAAAGGACAAAAATAAAAGTCAAAATTCCCATTCTTGAACAAGCAGCCTAACAAGACCACTGCTGATGATTTATGATATTTAGACATATGGCATCCTAAAACTCTATGATGATTTATCCTAACATAAAAAAAAACAATTAGAATACAAAATTTATTCTTAAGCAAGGTAGTGGGATGTCTGCCTGTTCACCTAGATATTCAGCCTACACAAACAGCCTATGAGGTAAGGTGAAGTAACTTCTTCCCCAGCCCTGACAGAAGACCTTACACTCAATACTCTTAAACAAATTATCACATGAAGAAGAAAGGGCTAGTATGGCCACGAAGCATTCACCAACTGAAAGAGGCAGTTTGGAACACTTTCTTTGTCGAGCCCACTGCTGGAAGGAGCACAGTTACATATTTTTATAAATGCCGACACACTTCCTACTTGAGAGGAACTGTCTGTCATCGAACTGCTGCTCCAGGAGTAAGCTATAATTCTTTCTAATTTCTGCAGGTCTATTTCTTGATACCATGGTGGGGAAATTTTTTTTCTTGCATATCCTTTAACCTGAGCTGAACAGAGTTGCTATCCTTGTTTGTAACTATTCTTCTCAAGTCAGGCATGGAAAATATGCAAGTTCCTGTTTCTGGGCCCTAAATTGAATCAGGTGTCCTCTCCTCTTAAGAAAATGAAGCTGCTTTGGTGCTGGCGTGTTTTAATGAGAACGGAGTCGGCCGACAGTGACAAATGGCAGTGACACCGGAGAGAGCATGCGAGCAGGACAATATGTGCGCGGCATAGGCTTACAGACTATTTTTCACTGACTACTCTGAATGACTTCGCTGTTTCTTAAGGGGCCTATTAATCTCAAATTTAGTTATTACACAACGTTTATTTGAACATATATTCTGAGGATGATGACAGTTAATAAAGGCAATCTTTCACAAGCTGTATTTTACATATTGTTCCACCTACAGCTCCTAGTCCTTTGATGGTATTGATGGAACAGTCGACATTGTTTGTACCGGGCTTATTTTTTTTTAACAGCGCATATATTCAGATTCCTTTCTAAGCACATGGGAACTCTTAAATAACTGTTAAAATGCATTAAAAAAAAGTCCGCACACAAAATGGTAAAAGTAAAAGGGCATCTTAACTGTTCAACAAAAATCGTTTAATGTGCAGGCTGACCCTTCTAAGGCAAACCAGATGCCTTTTAACACTTTTAGAGCTCGGGCACCTAATACACACCAACCCTTGCATACCAGTCCACTCTCATAGTGTGTGCAGTGCCTGGGACAGAAGGCAAAATCAATTTTCTTGAGGTGCAAAAAGAATCAAATAGCAGCTACAGTGTTCTACTCCTCGGATGTTTACCACCAAGTCCCAGGCACTGAAACAGTGCAGAGGCTGCGGTGGTTTCTAGTCAGTTTAAAGGACCCTTTTTACATTCTCCTCAATTATCAACTCAAATAGATCCATCAGTTCAGACTGGGTTCTGGTTCTGGGAGAAATAGTGACTTTGAGTAAAACTGGTACACAATAGAAATATTCACGACAACCTAGAGGAAGACTTGCAAATGTCCGTTACCACTGAGAGTCCTGTGACTTCCTCCTGAAATCTCAGGTGCAGTGAAATCAGACTATTGTAGTAGGCAGGATCCCTGGATTCATTGACAAGCCCTTTACAATCAAGAAATAAAACTTCGGGGAGGAAAGAGGTCTTTCCCAAGATCATGTGGTACACAGCAAAGCCAGACAGACGTCCTTTCCAGGCACCCCTCTATTACAGCCACATGGGCTAGCTCATGGTTCAAACAGCCATCCATAGATATTGCTTTTACATTTAAATTGTAAAGTATTAAATAAATATGCAGATCCAAAGATACTGCTTTTACATTTAACTTGTAAAGTATTAAATAAATATGCAGAAGCCAATATATTAAAGTGGTTACAGTTACGTGGGATAATGGAATTATAAACATTTTCTCCTCTGTGTTGTTCCTTGATTTTTAAGGATTTTTTATTACATATATATTTAGAAAGGGGGAAAATATATAATAAATGTTGGCTATTAAGCATAATTAAGAATCTTAGCGGTCCACTAATTAACCTTTGGGCGAACATAGCATAACAATGTATATATAAGATACTGCTTGGTTAACGTCCAGCTGAAAGCTGAATAACCCCAACACAGTATCAAAGGGAAGCTACCTACGTAGCCATCTTCACTGTACCATTGCTAATGAAGGGCGAAATGTGGGTACAAACCAGAAAACCAAGTCTTCAACTCAAAACACTTAGGATTTGCTTTCTTCTACTATATTAACTTCATATAAATATCTAGAATGAAGCTGAACAGAAATCAGTTAAATTGTGACACAGTACTTGACATTATATCTTTCAATAATGCCAATTGTTGATATTCCTGAAGTTTGATTTTTCATCTTATGGGTTTCCAAACTAAAAAGGATTAAACAAAATAATCCTCTATTCATTCAACACAAATTTGTTAAGCCTAACCATAAATCTAGGCCCTTGGAATACAAAAAGCCAATAGCCTGTAGAGTCACAGCTAAGGACAACACATCAATGACTTCAAAGGGTTAAGAAAACCCAGTAACTAATGACCCTGCATTCTTTCAGGGGGGCCATTTCAGTACCTCCTAGTGGCACACAACAAGCATTTCTCTGATCAATTAATGGAACCTCTATTCAGTGCCAACCATAGACGAAACTCTCAGCACACCAGGAGAAAATCTGGCCAAAAACTCCCCTGGCACTTTGTGTAGAAGGGCATCCACAAAACAGAAGTGACAACCTATGTCAAAGCAATCTAGGGTTTCTCACAAGTTTGAGACTCTAGCTACTCAACTCTGTAGCGTCTGCTCTTTCTCACCATTAGAGCTGAGGACCCCAGCGCTTCTCAGAGAGCACGGCTCAGCCCCCCCCCCCCCGTAATCGCTCTCCCATCAGCTTTTCATCAGTCATAAACAGCTTTCCTACACCTTTGGAGAAATAACTTTCCATCAAGTCACAGGGCTGCCACAGACCGCAGGCCATGCCACTGAAGTCACCCTGCAGAGTCTGCGCTGAGAAGCCAGATGTGCACTTTTGGAATTTCAGGTTCAGATCATATGTTAGAAATCACATCTTCAGCATGAACTCCTCCCCTTTTCTGCCATATTCATTTAAGGAGGTCCTACTCATTATTGCCACTACAAGTCCTGAGCAGCAAATGCCGAGCTGGTTCTTCAGAGGAAAGGACATCAGTATTCAATATTGGCTCTAATAACTTTTTGTTTGTTTTTCAAAACAGGGTTTCTCTGTGTAGCCCTGGCTATTCTGGAACTTGATTTGTAGACAAGGCTAGCCTTGAACCCAAAGAGATCTGCCTGCCTCTGCCACCCGGGTGTGGGATTAAAGGTGTACATCACCATGCCTGGCTCTAATATAACATTTCTTTTGCTGTTCCACATTTATGTATTATGTATGTGTGCACATGTGTGCATGTGCATGTGTGTACATACCACATGGTTCAACATGAAGCTTAGAAGACAAGCTGTGGGTCTCTGTTCTCTTCTTCCACCCCGGTGGACTCTGGGGATGGAACTCAGGACATCAGGCTTGGCAGCTAGGCAGCTAGTACCCTTTTGCCTGCTGACCCATCTCACCAGGCCCTAACACAACATTTAAATTAGAAATATTAATTTTGTAGAAACTCATCCAGAAAATACAAGAACATTAGCCTGATGTCAAAGCCATCTAAATCATCATAAGAAAGGCAGAAAATAATAATTCTAATGTATATAGATAGGCACAAAGGCCCATATAAAATCTGAATTATCTGAACCTAGCAATATGCAGAAATACTTCACTGTACAATAAGGTTTGCTTTAGGATTACATGATTGGTTTATAACCTGAAAATTTAATCAAGGCATTTCATCTTATAAATGATTTTTTCGATATTGAACTCGAGTTGGAAGAGGTGAGTCTGGTCTCAAAATGGAGGGCCATGATCCAAGAGAACCAGAACAGTTGAGGAAATTGTTTATAGGGGGTCTGCACTTTGAAACCACAGATGATAGCTTAAGAGAACATTTTGAGAAATGGGGCACTTACAGATGGTGTTCCAGGGGCTTTGGTTGTGACCTACTCTTGTGTTGAAGAGATGGATGCTGTAATGTGTGCTTGGCCACACTAATCATGGATATAACTGTGAAGTGAAAAGGGCCCTTTCTAAACAAGAGATGCAGTCTGTGGGGTCACAGAGAGGTCGTGGACGGGGATTTGGCAATTTTGGGTCATGGAGGTAACTTTGGTCGTGGAAACTTTGGTGGAAGAGGAGGCAATGGTGGTGGAGGTGGTGGCAGCAGAGATAGTTATGGAGATAGTGATGATGGGTGTAATGGATTTGGAGGTGATGGTGACAACTATGGTGGTGGTCCTGGCTACAGCAGTAGAGGATGCTATGGTGGTGGTGGAGGAGGACATGACAATTACAATAAAGGAGAAAATTTTGATGGAGGTAACTCTGGTGGTAGTGGGAGCTATGACTCTGGAAATTATAGTGGACAACAGCAATCAAATTATGGACCCATGAAAGGGGACAGTTTTGGTGGAAGAAGCTCAGGCGGTCCCCATGGTGGTGGCTATGGATCTGGACGTGGAAGTGGAGGATATGGTAGCAGAAGGTTTTTAAAAAACAGCAGAAAAGGGCTACGGTTCTTAGCAGGAGAGAGCGAGGAGTTGCCAGGAAAGCTGCAGGTTACTTTGAGACAGTCGTCCTAAATGCATTATAGGAACTGTAAAAATCTGCCACAGAAGGAGTGATGATCCATAGTCAGAAAAGCTCCTGCAGCTTAAACAGGAAGCCCTTCTTGTTCAGGACTGTCACAGCCGCAGTTTGTGAAAAGTGCGGCTACTGATTACTGCAAAGCAGTGTCAATGAGATTTTCGCTCCTGGGGTCTCCGATCTGCTGTAGCTTTTCTTTGTCTTTTTTCTTTTCATTACATCAGGTAATGTACTGCCTGTACATTGTGGTAGTGGTACCAGGAATAAAAAAATTAAGGAATTTTTGACTTTTCAAAAAAAAATGATTTCTAAAGTGGTCATTTCAAAACTATGTGATAAAATTCAAGGTGGATGCGGTGGCGCCTGGCTGTATTCTCAGGATGCGGTGGCGCCTGGCTGTATTCTCAGGATGCGGTGGCGCCTGGCTGTATTCTCGGGACGCGGTGGCGCCTGGCTGTATTGTCGGGACGCGGTGGCGCCTAGCTGTATTGTCGGGACGCGGTGGCGCCTGGCTGTATTGTCGGGACGCGGTGGCGCCTAGCTGTATTGTCGGGATGCGGTGGCGCCTGGCTGTATTCTCAGCACTCAGGAGGCTGAGGCAGGAAGACTTAAAGTCCAAGACCAGTCTGGGACACAGAGTTAGACACATACATTTGTGGCTAACAGTTCAGAAAACTAGATGCTGGGGAGATCATTCAGTGGATAATGTCCTTAGTGGGCAAGCATGAGGACCTCCATAAAAGCCAGGTGGGTGGAGCAGCCCATCTGTAATCCCAGACCTTGGTCAGAAGGCAGAGAGCAACCCCCAGGGCAGTTCGCTGGCTACACCAGATAAATGGATACGTTTTGAGTTCAGCGAGAGGCCCTGCCTCAGTAAATAAAATGAAAACTGATCAGGAAACACACCCAATTTCAGCCTCTGAATCACACACATATATTTATAACCATACATATGTGTGCCCACAAACAGGCAAATACGCATGAGCGCACACACAGCTTAGAAAACGAGATTCCTAAGAATGTTCTGAAAACAGCCATGGAATGAGAGGGTATTGTCACTGCTGTTTCTAGCTAACCCCGGCCTTATTGAGGCCAAACAACATGAAGACCAAATAACCATTTCCAGAGCAGAAGAGCTATGCCACAAAAATGACCTTAACTTTGCTTGATTTGCAAATAGATATGAAATTTAACTTCGGTTTGCCTTTTAAATGTCTCTGATAATTATGAATAAAATTTAAACTGCCTCCAAAAACTGGCAAAAATGGATATTGGCCAATCCTCTGCTATGTGGAAGCCTCCAGTGTGATGACCAGCCATGCTGAAGGCAAAGCAACTTGCCCATTTTTGCCTTTGCGTGACTAACTTTTTGATTCTGTGGTTTCCTACATAAGCCTGCATTTATTTCTTTTATGCAATAACAAACTTTAAATTCTCCTTCCTAATCTGGTTTGATTTTTTTACTTTAACTGCCTGAAAGTCCTAGCTGTGAAATAATGCAAGACAAAGAAATAAGGGCATACAGACTAGAAGGATGAAATAAATCAGGAATATATACATTACCACCCTAGCTCCCCTTAAAAACAAGAAAAAGTAAGTGCAGTTTTCATTGTTGCAAAGCATAAAATATACATACAAAACAACATGTTTCTATATACCAACAAGGAATAATTTTAAATTGAAATTAACAAAAAATATTATTTATAAGTAATATAAAAACAGGTAAAAGGTATAGAACGTAGATTTTAAAACTTATAAAACACTAACAAGAGAAAAACTTAAATTCCTAGCTAGGGACTGGTTTAGGGCAGAGAGGCTCAGTCAGGAAAACACTTGCAGTGCAGGTAAAAGGGGAACCTGAGGTTAGGCCCCAGACCCATGGAAAAGTCAGGTATGGTGATAAATGTGTGCAATCCCAGAGCTGAGGAGCAAGGGGCCCAGGGCAGGCAGGAAGGCGCCCAAGGTTCACTGGCTGGTCGACCGTGTTTCATAACCAAGGTAAACAGCCATCCTGAGAAATCACAGGCAAAGTTGACCTCTGGCATCTGGACATGTGTACACATATGTACTCACACCAGCATAAGTATTCCCACAGATACAAACGTGCACACACATGTGCACATTCCCCTGACACACAAATAAAGACAGCTGAAGAAACAGAGCTTAAAACTTCCAATATTAACATGTCAAATCTTTTTATATTAACCTAACAGTCATTGTAATGTCAAAAATATCCACAGGGATTTTAGTATAAATTGACTCAATGAGTAAAATTTATTGTAAAAATAAACCTTATTTACTTATCTGCTTATTTTTTGAAGGCATCATTTTGTTGGGGAAAAATGAACAAGAACAAAGCTGGTCTCCTCCAGATTTCAACACTTCCTGAGAGGAGTGGAAACTGGCCTGGGGACAATGGACTGCTGACCAAGGCTCACAGAGAGCACATCTGGAAGGTGAGCATCCTGAAGATAAGAGCTGCTTTTTGACAAGAGTGCAGAGGCAGCTCAGCGGGGACAGGACAAACTCAACAAGGAGAACTGCTCTGCCACATGCCACCCAAACAAAAGGCCAAAGGGAAAATGAACCATGAGGCTCACCTCATGAAGGGGGACCAATTGATCCAGCCACCCTATCATCAAGGTTACCAACTTATTAACTGGAAACTATAACACCAGCTTCATAAAATTATTGTGAGATTAAATTAAATGATTATATAAAAACCCAGGGATTGTACAAAATGTCATAAAATCTATGGCCCGGCAGCTGTTCCTTATACAAGTGTCTGTTCTCTGACACAGGATTCAAAAAATACCACAGCAGGTGAAACACAAGCATTTCCAAAGGGATCCCCAGGGAGACTGCCTTCTTTCTTACACCCACACCCAAGTGCCCTGTAGTACAAACCTCTGCACTTCCGCTCATGGCGTTCATGCTTACTGAACTGACAGTGTCTTAAACTCCTGCACCACACCACAAATAAAGCACAAATAGCTTGTTAAGTACAACTGCAAGAAGAGGTAGGATTTAAATAAGTGAACACAACTGAAGCACCAATGAGGTGGAAGAACAAAAGAGAACATGGCTGCTTAAAGGAAGAGTGGTTGCAGGCTGGCGGGGTGGGGTGGGGGTGGTGGAGGTGCTCATTGCCAAGCCTAATGACCCGAGTTTGAGACCCACATGGTAGGAGAGAATCAACGCCTGCAAGTTGTCCTCTACTCATACATGTGCACTGAGACACACAAACACACATGCACGTATACCCACACACACGCAGGCACGGGCGCATAAGCATGTGACATAATAAAAAAATTTAAAAATAATAAGAGTGGTCAGTGGGCTGGGCTATATAACTCAGTACAGTGCATGCCTAGTACACAGGAAGTCCTCAGTTCCATCTAGAGAACCAAAAATAAAAAAACTTAGAAGTGATTAGAATAAGTTCTTTTAAAATCTGTGTGTATGGGACAGTGGTGGCACACACCTTTAATTCCAGCACTCGAGAAGCAGAGGCAGGTGGATCTCTGTGAGTTCGAGGCCAACCTGGTCTACAACAGCTAGTTCCAGGACAGGCCCCAAAGCTACAGAGAACCCCGTCTCGAAAAACCAAAAACAAAAAAAAAATTGTGTGTGTGCACATGTGTGTGTGCATATGCATGTGTACATCCCTATGAGTAAATGCAGGCTTATTATGCAAACCATGGTGCAAGTGTGAAGCAGATGTCAGTCATCATCATCCACCCTGTTTGAGGTGGGATCTCTTTGTTATGTGCCACTGCATACAACCGGCTGGCAAGCTTCTAGGGATGAGCCTGTATTCAAGCGCTCGTCTTGCAGTAAGATGCACACTATTATGGGAGCTGTTATGGGAGATCTGAACTCAGGCTTGCATGCAAGCTCTTTACCCACTGAGCCATCGCCCCAGTGAGGACTCGGGTCTTCCGGAGTCTGTGTCTTTATGACTGTGCTGCCAAACTGAAGAGGAGAGAAAGGCATGACATTATCTTGGGACAATGACACCCACTCCACTACCACAAAGCATTAGATTCTTGCTGGGCAGAGGTGGCTCACACATGCCTTTAGTCCCAGCACTTGGGAGGCAGAAGCAGGCAGATCTGAGTTTGAGGTCAGGTTTAATAACTACAGAGTGAGTTCCAGAATAGCCAGGGCTACACAGAGACACCTTGTCTTGAAAAACTTTAAAAACATTAGACTCAATTTTTAACATGTCAATAATTAGCAATTGGTTGTGAGTTGAATTTTGATAAATAATAAAAAATAAACTCACTATTAAAACTTACGTTTTTGTCTTTTTTTTTTCAAATAAAGACTGAGTATACTTTTCAGTAACTATGAAACACTGATGAGTTAGATGAGTGAGCAAGATTTCTCCTTTCTAGTGTTACCACTGACAATGTGGATCTTCTCCGATTTGTACAGACGATAGAACACAGTGATTCTTTTTATGTCCTATAAAGATCACGGCTGAGTTCAAAAACAAGCTTCAAGGCATCATTTATATCTACAAATAACAGAGTAATCCCGACAGAAGAAGGAGAGAAAGTTTCCCAATCTCCTAATTGAACAGTAGCCTCGGGTGGAAGGGAACCTGCTTGAGAGGACATAACACCTGACAGTGGCTGAACTGGAAGTACAAAGAGGAGCTTCCCAACAGTCTTCCTTCCCCAGGCCGTTAATCTTTATCTGACTCTAATATACTATGTAGGTAGGATATATATGAATATCAAATATACATGGCAAGGAAATCACACAGACACACTAAAAAGTAGAACACCAGTCAGCAAACAGCAAAGCAGTAAATTGACTTCAAATTTTTATTAAAGGTATCCTTCTGTTAGTGACTGAAGGTATATTAGCTTAGTAGGCCATGCAATTGCCGTGGCACCACAACTAATGGACTGCCAGGAGATGATTTAATAAGAGCCAGCTGAACAGCGGTGGATAAGTAACTCTGACAACATGAGGCTTTCTTCTGGTCAAATGTTTTATATCTGTAAGTGATTTTCTAAAACAAAAAAAAAAGAAGAAGAAAGTGGGGGTGGGGGGCTGAGAAGATAACTCACAGAAGGATTCACTCTAACAGCCCAAACGTTCTTATTTCAGTTCAGAGTGCCAAGACCTTCAGGTGTGACTCTACTTGTAACATGGTGAGCAATCTCACTCAACAAAGTGTTGGGGGGGGGGTGTAACTTTGCCCCTTTCTAGTCTTGCTAGGAGTAAGGCAAGCAGCAACATCTTCATCAGTCTTAAGAATGTCATATTCCACATGACCCAACAATGCTACTTCTAAAAACCCTCTACAGAGGGGCTGGGGAGTTAGCTCAGCAAGGATAAGGCACTGGGTTCAGTCCTCCCTCAACTCTAAAAAGAAAAAAAAAAACTATGTAAGAAAACGATATGACCTAGCTCAAAAGATCATAAGATTATTTTAATAATGAAAGCCGTAAGTTTATGAAGGGCTAAGGACATACAGAATATGCCTAAGAATATGGCTATCTACCAGTAAATAAAGAAATCATTTGGCTATATTTTCAAGTTATCACTAGGAGCATATGATGCTTTCATAATAAGAAGAACTGTACAGAAACATAAAATCTGGCTCTACTGCCATGTAATATATCATTTAACTAGAGCTTTTTTAAATGTAATATATGACAGTGAAGGAATGGCAAAAACCTTTCTCTTGATACTCAAGTCAAAATTACTCCTAGGTATGTAATCATGTAATAATATAAACTAAATTCAAAATAAAAATCATTTCAACAGAAATAGTTGCATGTTATTAGAAAAGAATCCGTTTCCATCATTATCAACGTGATCATTTTTTGGAGGAATGTAAATCAGAAATAAGTGGAGATTCGAACATGGCCTGACGGCAGACTACAAAAAAGACAGGTAAGAGTCTGAATACAGCCACTGCAAAGAAGAAAGATGAAGGTTTAAATGCCAAGAGCCCCAGACAGTATCTGTTGTCAACTCTTTTGAGTTCCTTTAAAACAAACCTGCTTATACTCTTTGAAAAGGCACCTCTTTAACCTGGTCTTTATAAAAGAAAGTGATGGGTGAAGTCAGCTCCAGGTGTGAGGCACCAGTTTTGTTTTTGTTTTAATTGATTTTTATTGAGCTCTACATTTTTCTCTGCTCCCCTTCCTGCCTTTCCCCTCCCCACGTCAGCCCTCCCCCAAAGTCCCCACGCTCCCAATTTAATCAGGAGATCTTGTATTTTTCTACTTTCTACTTCTCATGTAGATTAGATCTATGTAAGTCTCTCTTAGTGTCCTCATTGTTGTCTAGGTTCTCTGGGATTGTGAATTGTAGGCTGGTTGTCTTTGCTTTATGTTTAAAAACCACCTATGAGTGAGTACATGTGGTAGTTGTTTTTCTGTGTCTGGGTTACCTCACTCAAAATGATGTTTTCTAGCTTCATCCATTTTCCTGCAAAATTCAAGATGTCATTTTTTCTGCTGTGTAAATGTACCACATATTTCTTATCCATTCTTAGATTGAGGGGCATTTAGGTTGTTTCCAGGTTCTGGCTATGACAAACAAAGCTGCTATGAATATAGTTGAGCACATGTCCTTGTGGCACGATTGAGCATCCTTTAGATATATACCCAAAAGTGGTATTACTGGGTCTTGAGGAAGGTTGCTTCCTAATTTTCTGAGAAATCGCCACACTGACATCCAAAGGGGCTGTACCAGCTTGCATTCCCACCAGCAATGCAGAAGTGTTCCCTTTTCCCCACAACCTCTCCAGCATAAGTTGCCATCAGTGTTTTTGATCTTGGCCATTCTTACAGGTGTAAGATGGAATCTCAGAGTTGTTTTGATTTGTATTTCTCTGATGACTAAGGATGTTGAACATTTCCTTAAGTGTCTTTCAGCCATTTTAGATTCCTCTGTTGAAAGTTCTATATTTAGTTCTGTACTCCATTTTTTTTAATTGGAGTACGTGATTTTTTGGTGTCTAATTTCTTGAGTTCTTTGTATATTTTGAAGATCAGACCTCTGTCTGATGTGGGGTTAGTGAAGATCTTTTCCCATTCTGTAGGCTGTCATTTTATCTTGTTGACCGTGTCTTTTGCTTTACAGAAGCTTTTCAGTTTCAGGAGGTCCCATTTATTAATTGTTTCTCTCAGTGTCTGTGCTGCTGGGGTTCCCTGTGCCAATGTGTTCAAGTGTACTTCCCACTTTCTCTTCTATAAGGTTCAGTGTGGCTGGCTTTATGTTGAGGTCTTTGATCCATTTGGACTTGAGTTTTGTGCAAGGTGATAGAGATGGGTCTATTTTCATTCTTCTACATGTTAATATCCAGTTATGCCAGCACCACTTGTTAAATATGCTTTCTTTTTTCCATTTGATATTTTTTGGGTTTTGGTCAAAAATCAGGTGTTCATAGATGTGTGGATTGATATCCGGGTCTTCTATTCGGTTCCATTGGTCCTCCTGTCTGTCCTTATGCCAGTACCAGGCTGTTTTCAGTACTGTAGCTCTGTAGTAGAGTTTGAAGTCAGGGATTGTGATGCCTCCAGAAGTTCTTTTATTGTACAGGATTGTTTTGGCTATTCTGGGTTTTTTGCTTTTCCATATGAAGTCGAGTACTATTCTTTCAAGGTCTTTGAAGAATTTTTCTGGGATTTTGATGGGCATTGCGTTGAATCTGTGAGGCTCCAGTTCTTAATTTGTTTTTAGGATGCTCAGTTTCTTGCAAAATGAAGACATGGCTCCCCACCTGCACCTGTCTATCAAACACAGAGCAACATTTGAAGATGGGAACCACAGCTGTGTATGCTGGAGCTGTTTTTAAATTAAGCTGGGTTTGTGGTTCACACTGTAATCCAGAACTTGGAACAGCGGCAGGAGGATTTAGGTCAGCTTGGAGTATATAATGAGGCCATGCCAATCCTAATCAGTTAACTGATTAAATTTAAAAATTGTTTTTATAAAGCCCACCAAGTATTATGCAATCTAATGCTGAGTAACACACTCTTGCCCCTTTTTCTCTTCCATTTTTTATCCACCACTTCCTTTCTCTCACCACAACCTCTGGCCCAGAAATTTGTGTATCAGATTCATGATGAAAGTCACTGGAAACAGCTTTATGAGTTTACTATTTTTCTCTTTCTAAACACACAAGAAAATAACGACATGAAAGCAAAACATACTACTTTTGCTTTGAAAACTGTGTTTGATCTATCTTAAAAGCATACCATGATTTCAAACTTATTCCTGAGAAAAATCTATGAACAAAGCAAGGTCCGTGGGCATAATTGAGTTCTGGTAGCCTTTTGAAAAGTGTTTTTGATTCAATATCAGATAATTAACTCCAGTTCTTCATTCTCCCAACCACCAAAAGATAGCATCATCAAAAGAGGCTGATGCTGTTTGTTAAATTACGTGTGTGTATGCCTACATGTGTATATGTACATGAAAATGAAGGTGCCCACAAGGCCATAAGAGGGCGTCCAATCCACTGCATCTGAAAGGGTGTCAGACCCGCTGCACCTGGAACTTCGGCTGTGCGCTACCCGATAGGGATGCTCTGCAGAAGTGGTACCGTGCTCTCGAGGCCCGAGTCAGCTCACCAGCCCTTTCTCACTAACAGCAGCCTTAGCATCAGCATTCTTTACAGGAGCAGACAAAAAGGAGCCACCTTTGGATCTTCAAGGCTACAGTAAGGTCTACATAGAATCTATTTATGCACAAACTACCCACTATGGCCAGGAGGTTGCAAGGCCTGAAAAATCAGGGGGCATTCAGCACTCCCCTCCAATCATCCTCTGCATGACCCACCCATTCATTCTCCGGAGTTCTTAGTTATCTGTCTAACTGGTTTCAGTCAGGTAACAAGTGAGTCAACTTGCATAGACTGACTCCTTAAGAATATAAATGAGAGGCTCACTAAAACCAGCCCTCCATCTCTACCCACGGTTAGCTTTTTAATTCAAGAGCCGAATCATAAGCCTAATTAAAGATTTTCCCAAGATGTCATTTAGCCAGTTTTTCCCCTTTTCCCGCATTTTCATCATCTTTCTAATCTCAAAGTTAGAAATGGTTCACATCCTTTAGAGAAAAAAAATGTGGATGTCTTTTTAAAATGAATTCCCTCAACTACTCCCTACATCTACTTTCTAATCCCCAACTCACTTAATTAAATTCAGTGTGAATTTAAATTGCAATTAACATCTTTTGAGGGATTACATGCTCTAATCACAATTATACAGTGAATATTTAAAACACATACATTTTGTTACATTATCTGAAATGCAAATTGGGAGTCCAAAAAAGATGTGTAATAAAAATGTATAGTACTGAAGTCTTTATTATGAAAGCTGAGGGACTGGAATTGAGGTTGGAAAGAGGAAAGCACAGAAACAAGTACAAAAACAAATCGCCTTGCCTCCAAAACCCCTGGAATTGGCCCCACTTGGCTCCCATTTAACCTAACTTCATCACAGTTTAAAAATTAACTTGCAAGGGGTTTGGTTAACCAAAATGAATTCCTTTCCTTCTCCTGTCTGTTTCCTGCTAACTACCTACCTCCTGGGTTCCCACACAACTGTCCTGACCATGTTTTACTAGCAGAGCAGCTGAGCTCTTACTTTTCCCCTCTGTGATCATTCAGACACTCTCCGGTGATTAGTGCACCAGGTCAGTACGCTCCACACCAGCCAGCTATGGAAAGTGGGCTCTAAGGCAGCTCTTGAGGATCAGTAGCTATGGCTCATGGGCTAAGAGCACTGTGCACTAGCTGATGGCTCACGTTTGGTTTCCAGCACCCACATCAGGCAGTTCACAACAACCTGTACCCAGCTCCAGGAGATCTGACGTTCTCTTCTGGCCTTCGTGAGCACCTGCATTCATGTAGGCACATAAAAATAAGAATAAATCATGCTTTAAGCCCAGTTCTGTATGTACTCCTTATCATGTTTTCTTTCTTCTTTGTCCATGCTCCCATAAGTCTCTGTGATCCATATGATGGGACCATGTCTCATGTGACACCATATCTGAACAACGATAAAGATGGACACACTGTGCTGTGTATGTGTTCCCAGTTCATGGGCTATGAGGTGGAGGACAGGGGGTGACAGATTGCAAAAAAAAAAAAAATTTTCTTTAAAATCAAGCATTCTCTAAGACAGACTTTCTTATTGCCCCAGTGTTGGGACTCTCTGCGTGTAGTATTATATTAATTATGATCTCCCAGCAAGACTTACTTGAAGCCTACACTATCTGTTGGGAGAAGAAGGAGAACATAAAAAAAGTATAATCTTTTCACCATTTCTTTACCTCTTATTTTAAAGTAATTTCTTCAGTGTTAATAACTAAGGCTCAAACTCAATCTATTATTTAAAATGACACGGCTAAAGGACAGCCTTGGCTGGAGCTCCACTGAGGTGACATGCAGGTGCACACTTTCACAGTGATACAACAGACATACGGATGTATGCACAGGGGCAGATATTCCAGGCACAGATACACATGTGTCTATACGGGCACACGTATACCCCAGATATCTAACTAAATAGGTAATACAAACATGTTCTCAAAGAATCATGCAACAGCTACAAAGGACTTCTTAGACAGAAAGAGTTCTACACCCTTTATTCTAAAGTCAAAAGGCATAATTTTGCATGAGCATGTGCACGTGTACACATGCAAATGTGCATATCCACATGTGTGCTCACAGAGACCAGAGAATGGCAGGTCTTCTCTCTATCACCCTCCACTTTATCCCCTCAAGACAGTCTTTTACTCGACCTGGCGCTTGCCATTTTTCAGCTAGACAGGATGGAATCCCTCCTTGTAAATCTACAAACTGCTCCTAGAGTGAGCAGGTATGTTATTCTTGGAAAGACACTAGTAAGAACAGCCAGCCCTGCTTCTCAGTGCACAGGCACCTTGCATGTACCATTCTTATATATATCATCCTGTGCAGCAGGAGGGGTGTTAAGAAAAGACGGGAGACGTGCAAAATAATTCCCAGTAGCACACTATCCTTAACCTTCCCACATTTACACGCTCTCTAGCAGTAACTCCAGAATAAGAACTGTACAAGTGCCAAGACATCACAGCCCATGGTCTGCACCAAAGTGAAAGTAACACTAGAAACCCCCAATGATCCAATACCTTGGAAACTGCACTCACAGTGGACTGGGAGGAGCTCCTGAGCCCAGTCCTAACTGAAGAGCAACTTGTTAGTATCCTGGCACCCTTGGGAGCCTGGCACAGTCACCCTCTGCATATGGCAAGCACGTCCTAATTTGTACACAGGTGCAAAGCTCCCTTTAAGACGCAAGCTCTGCCCGCTCCCCATCTCTTCCCACCAAGGCAAGCAGGTCTCTGCCTCTCCATCTCACCTCCTCTATCCCTCTCCTCCCTCCGTCTCTCTGTCTCTCTCTGTGTCTTTCTCTTCCCTCCCTCCCCACTACCCTCCTCTCCTCTCAATAAACTCCACATCCAAACTATGTCTGCATGGTGTATTCTGTCACCTGCCAAAGGCATGATCTGCAGTGGGACCTGCCAAGGTTCCAACACACACTGTATCATAGCACAACTGACAGCTGGTGCTTCTGGGAGAGGAACAGTCTGCAAGGGTGTGGTCACTAGTGGCCAACCATGCTCCAGTGAAAGAATCCACACCTACCTGTAAGTGGATGGGCAGCACAAATTGAACTTGCTGGGTTATTTAAAAGGGGGAAGAGGGGAGACAGAAGGCAGGAAGTTGAGAGGTGTTTCAGGGTGGGGGAGTAGAGAGTAAATATAACAAAAACACATTGTTTGAAACCCTCTTAGAATAAAAAAGGACATTCCACTCACACAAAATAAGGGCAAGAAAATGCCCCAGTCATCTCCTCACTTCCCTCATTGCAAAAAAAAAAAAAAAAAAACTCCTTTAAGCTGCTTCTTAAACCTGTATCAAAGATGAGGAGAGATAAAAGTGAAGGTTTAACACAAAACATAAACCTTAAGGTAGCCTAAAAATGTTTGTTCTATAAAATAGAGAATAACTGCAGACTGAGTGTTAAATAATAAAGATGCAAAAGAAAGAGGTCCTGTAGGTACTACACCTGCCTCCCACTAAGTCAGCCAGACCATCTTCATTTCAAATACCAATCAAGTGTGTTAGAAGCACTTCCCAGGAGCAGATGCCAAACCACAGCAAGGAAATGAAGCCAACAAAGACCTGAGAAAAGAAGGCTTTGCAAAGGTTACTGTGAGAACTTCCAAATAAATTTTTCCTCTACTCAGGGTAAAGTCTTCCTGCAGATTTCCTGGCCTCATTTGCATATCTGTGCAAGCCTATTCTCGCTCTCTTTTTTTCCTTTCAAGCCCCTTTGCCCTTTCAATCATGAAGCATATTACTCCACTGTCAGGGCAAAGCAGTTCCTAACAACAGGGAACCCAGCTGGGATAGGAAGAGGGCAGCAGGCTCATGCATTAACATAATAATCCAACTGTGTTCCCATAGGCCCTGAGGGCAGACAGCATATTAGGTAGGCCTCCTGTGCAGACCCGGGTGGAAGCTACCTTATCACCTGCCCATCAACCTGTGGCAGCCAGAGCAGGCTCTGTCGCAGTGGCTCCTGCCAAGCAGTGGTGCCCAATTACCTTACCACAGAAGACAGAAACCCACCTTCCTATGTCTGTTTAATGTGCCCAGTGCATTTCCTTATTTATGATTTGAATCTGCACTTCGGCATCGTTTCCAGGAGACTGACTTCTTGCCTTTTAACTTTTTAAAAGTCTAATTGTCTAAAGTCTGGTCTGCTATAGCAGGCAGGAAAGAGACTCAAAGGAAAACAGGAAACACAAAAGCCCAACCAAGTTGGTGAGAAGCTAACTGCTTGGTCACCAGTTGTCTGAAGATCCTCCCATGGACTCCAAGGGCTTGAGGTAATGTGGAGGCATCACTATTTTCACAGGGAAAAGGAAGGCAATCCTATATCCTGTCCTCTTCCAGCATAAGTACATCCCCATCTGAGCCCATCCTCCCAGAACCCATGAGCTATTGAGCTCACTGACCTAACTTGGAAGGTGAGTGCATAGATCACTATAACTTGCTGAAGGAAAATTGAGAAAAATATGACCAAAGGATTTTTTTATTCTTAAATTACTACTGAAAACCCTTAAAAATAAACAATAAAGTCGGCCCACTGGTGTGCCTCTCACTGTACATGTGGAATCTCTGCTGAGTTAGGTCACAGCTGCAAGGTTCTGGAAGCTGGGATGTGCTTTACATCTGGCTTTCTTCCCAAGCTTCAGTATATGAAGAAAAGCCAGGAGCTGTGTGCCCCGAAGAAGTGGCATTCTTGACCTTAAACAGCTCACCTTCAAAACCAGAACCTCAAAGGACGAGCCACTTCCGTTCATTAACACGGTAATCTCATTCCCTGGTATCGTCCCTTTAGAAGGTTGCAAAATAAGGTGGTATGACTTGGAGTTGAATTTAACCTGGAAACAGGGCTTTTAGAAGTATGCTACAGAACATTATTTACTAACATGACACTGTAAGTTTGGCTAAGGGCACATTTTCCACTGATCATGTTTCTAAATAAACGTGAGTTTCCAGGTTTTTATGGGTATTTTAATAAAAAATGAATCCTCTACTCAAACAAAAATGTATTTATCTACTAGTTCTATGAATTTTAAATGGTAAGGAACCAACACAACTTTTAAAACCAACAAAGCTGGTGTTTTCTGTGTGTACTCTAATAATTAGGTAGAAATTAAGAAAGGAGGGCTACATCTATATTGGCACAGAGCTTCAAGAGGGTGACCCAGCAGCCAGTGTCAGCATTCCATTAGCAGACGGGGCTAGGGAGCACTCCACACCCTGTCAGTTCTTTATATCTGCACACACCAGACAGAGCCATGTATGCGGCAAGAACCTCAGCATGAAGAAATTTGTTTGCTCTTTAACAAACACCTGGGGAAAATTCAAATCAAGGAGAAGGAAAAACTCCTAAAAAATGTTTTCTTCTGTGTGTAAATCCTGAGCTATTTATGTCTCAAAACAATATAATATGTTATAGAGTGATGGAAGTGCACATACAAAATACTAAAACTCCATTATAAATATTAATGCTTCTATATGTGTTAAACAACAAAATTATACACATCTCCTTCTTGATCTGTCGGGGACACTAGAGACTCTTTATTCTTCATAAATTCTTACATCTTGACAAAATGTAATAGATCTTCCAAATCATTAAATGTAGAAACCTGATTTTTGATTAAAACACAATAAACAATAGCTCTGTGTGGTGGTAGCAGGATAAACAGGGGCACAGGCTTTGTTTCTTAGAGGGGTATGCTTCTACTCTGGGGTAAACAAAAGAAATGCATTTGTAAAAAGCAAAAGCATAGCTATTCCATTAGTAGAAAGTGAATTTTAATGTACATAGCAATCTATACAATAGCTAGGAGACTCTGGCCTCTAAAGCAGTGGCAGAGAAGGTAATAAGGGTAGGATTTACACTTGTTCCTAGATTTGGCAGTTCAACTTTTGATGAGCTTAAAAATTTTTAGGGCCCAAATACTGAACATAAACACACTATTTAACATTGAAGTGGGGTGTAAATATAGGAAATCCTATAAACGAAGTGTTATTTATATTCGAGTATGATATAGCAATTTAATAGTCAGCACCACCCCCAGCAATGCTAAGCTACACTCTCCTTCCCTGAATGAGCCATATCTTATGGACTCTGGGGAGAATTACTTGGGAAGGTGTCTCCTCTTCCCAGTAAGGGAGATTTGATCCTCAAGGATTCCACCCACGCAGTTCAGTTTGGTGTAGACATGTCTTCAGAGATGGGATGCAGATACTATATTTTGACATTTCTGCCAAGAATAAAATTAAGTATGAAATATCAAAATCACATGTTGAAATAGATGCCATCTTGCTTTGTTTCTTTCTGAATAGCCCTTCAGCTGTTGAGGCACAATACATTTTTTTCCCCAGGCAAAATCCCCAGGCTACAATAACCCAAGTCTCATCTTTTCTGGAAACACAGCTTCCTAAACATAATCCTTAGGTGTCTGACTATCTATCAGTTATAGTTCTATTCCATATTTAATCATGCAAATCTTACCTTAAAAAAGGAAAAATAGTACATTTAAACTATCACTCTGATGCCACTGATGACAAGTTAATTCCCTAATATTTCTCAACTGTTGACCTTTATTTCAGTAGCAGAGTTAGATGCCTCACGAAGTCCAAGGCTGAACATTCATACACCCCAACATAACTTTGTTTCCAGGAGTGTGGTTTTCAATGTGCTACCAGCATTTGGCACTGGAGATAGAATCTCCCATTATCCAGGACCGCCCCATCTCAACCCTCAGCCTCTCAAGGTGGCTGAGCAGCAAGACACCATCCAAACAGTAGTAAATGTCCTAAGGGCAATAGTTCACACCTAGCATGAAGATAACTGTAACTCATTTAAAATTATAGGAATTTTATTAAGTAAATAGAAATTAAATAAACTGCTAAAAAATTAAAACTGTCAGACTATTATAGAGTTAAAAATAACATCATAAGGTTTTATGCTCTTTCCAAAGAAAGAGAAATTAAAACGCATATTAAATCATTGCATTCTAACTTGATTTATACCATAAACATCTCACTTAGCAAGCAATTGTATCATCAAAGCTTATGGATTATTACTTCAAAAACCATTCAAGTACTAAGTCATGACGCACTGAATTAACAAAGCTTCAAAAATACCTTAGCTGGTGGCTATTGCAGTTTAGTTCCCATTTCTAATCAAAATCCTTCCATACAAGCTGTATGAAGAAACACAAGAGAAAAATGCCAAAGATAAACAAATAAACAAAAACAAATGAGAGAACACGAGTGAGTAGAGAAGTGGGCAACAAATAAAGAACAATGTAGAATAGGCAGGTAAAAAAAAAAAAACATGCAGAGATAGCTCAGGAGGTAAGAGCATTTGCTCTGCCACCCTGAGGATATGAGTTTAAAGCCCCAGTACCCATGTAAAAAGCTTGGCATGACTGCATGCTTGTAAACAAAGTGGATGAGAAGCAGACACAGGCAGATTCCAAGAGTTAGATGGCCAGCCAGCCTGGCCAAAACAGCAAGCTCCATACAACACAAAACACGGACAACTCTGCATTTCTTGAACTCAATACCATCCATTGTAAAGCATAACTTCTTTTCTTTTCTTTCTTCTTTTTTTTTTTAACAAAGCATAACTAAACACTTCTCTGTACACAGTTTTGTGGACAAGATGTAACCCAAAGGAATAATGGGTGTAGTGACATCCATAGCTAAATGGGGTTGGGAGGGGCGAAGGAGTACCAGTGCCAATGAAACAAGTCAAGATAAATGAGAAATGCATTAAGAGGGAAGCAGACAGTAATGCTGCAATAGCAATATCTGGAAGATCAAACAAGAGGGACCTCTCGGTCTTCTACATAGAAAATGCCCATTTAAAGGGAAGGAGAGGGACGGGAGGAAGGGAGGAGGTCAAAGAGGAGGAAGCAGTAGGGGATTGACTCCATGTGCAGGTACATAAGTATGAGAGGAAGACCATAAAGAGTTCGTTAACATAGAAACAAAACAGCTGCCTGTCCACAGCAGAGAATAGGTGTCTATCCATTACTGGATCTCAGTCATGAAACACAACTCAATCCTAGCACAAATCTGGCTGTAATCAAATCCAAGGGGTTGACAACACTGTGTTGGGAAAAGTTTTGTTTCTCTACATAGCACCTTCTTAAACTAATTCACTCACTGAGGCTAAAAGCATTCATGGTACAAAGGCTAGAAGTGACTTGACCTGTACTTAACCCAGGAAGGCAGAGAAGTGCATTGGGTCAGTGCTAGCAAAGGGTATTCAGTGCTCTGAACAGAGGCAAGCCAGAAAAGAATCAAGGGTGTCAGTGTGAGAACAGACCACAAGCTGACAAACATCAAATCCCATTCTGAAGAGGAAGAAAACAAAACCAGAAACCAGTGCATGTGGTCAGGTACCATCTTTGCTAAGGGCAGTTAAGATTAAAATAGTGAGGAACCGCAGACTTCTGAGGTTCAGGCATTAGACAAATGGCATGGGCAGCAGCCCATCCCCATTGGCAGAGCAGTTATGACATCACCTGTCACTAGCCACCTTTATGCCATTAGTTATGCTTTTATGATGTGGGATTCCCCTCTGTGTGCTGTGATTAGCATTAATGAATAAAGAAACTGCCTTGGCCTGTTGATAGGACAGAACTTAAGTAGGTGGGGAAGATAGAACTGAATGCTGGGAGGAAGAAGGGCAGAGTCAGAGACACCATGGAGCCACCACCACCAGAGACAGTCGTGCCGAATCTTTGCTGGTAGGCAACAACCTTGTGGTGATACAGAGATTAATGGAGATGGGTTAAATTAATATAACAGTCAATAAGAAGATAGTCCTAATGGGCCAAGCAGTGTTTTAATGAATATGGTTTCTGTGTGACTATTTTGGTTCTGGGCAGCCGGGACAAACAAGCAGCCTTCCTGTTACACTTTTAAAACTTACTCTTACACTGACCCTGTTGCATGTGGTGTGTCTGCATGATGGTACACCTTGGCAGGGCCTGCCAGAGCATCCATTTCACACAGAGCCCCACCTAAGGTGGACCTGTTCCCTTCCATCTGATACAGATCTGCTTTCTCATTCACTGGCAGCTTTGATTCTAAACTTTCTTCTCTCTGTCTCTCTCCCTCTCTCTATTTTATGTGTCAATGTAAGCTAGCTTTAACTCTGTATATGTGCATAAATGTGTATGCAACTTAAATGTGTGCGTGTATTTGTACATGAACTTAATGTTTAAAAACATGTTTTAAGCAGTGCTAAATGAGCTCTGTTCATTGTATCTCCTTCTAAACTAAAGAAGAAATAAGTCTCAAATATTTTAAATTTGTATGTACTTTTGAATTTGAGGGTATAAAAGCCTACTTCAGATTGACGAAAGCTAACCTAGAGATTTCCTATAAGCCGTTCTTCACTACTGTCGGTCATTCCCTCTTTGTGCTTCACAAGCATAAATCTCACATGGACAATGAAGCTGGAGGACTTAGGGTAAAACATTTCTCCACAACTTCTCAGCTTGGACCCAGCTATCCAGGCAGATCCTATACTGTAGTCATAACTCAGACAGTCCTCAAATGCTCAGAGATCTGGGCAATATGGCATTTAAATGTTTAATTATTGAAAGATTTTTTGTAACAGAGAGACAGGTTAGCTCCTGTCGGCAACTGTACTTCCTCCAAATGGGCACAGAAGAACGTCCATTCATCATAACTCACTTCATCAAAATGAAAGCGCTAGCCACTGAGCAAACTGCCTTTCACCTAACTGCTAAAGATCTTCAGACAGTGGACAACAGGACACTGAGGAATCAATAGTCTGGTTTTTCAGGGTAAGGTAGGCTGGTCTTCCTATAGACTTCTAAACCATAGGATCTCTGAAGCCTGTCAGGCCCCATGCTACCAGACAACCAGATGTTAAGACAGATGTTGCCTTGCCCTCAATGACCATGGAGGACCCTGGGAAGTGGCTATGTAGGTTGCCAATCAAGTTTCTGTCATTTTTCAATCAATACCTCAGGTAAAATTTATCCTTCTCAAGATCCCTGATACAGTTTGACGACTGGTAGCTTTGCCAACAGCCTTCTCAGTTCTCTATATAGAATTCAAGTCACGGACCTCAATCTCCTACCTCATTACCAGACTCAAAAGTGGGACAAACTCAGAAAACAGATCCTCCCGAGTGTAAAGGCAATGCCATAAGGATGAAAAAGAAACAGGTGCTGTACGGTTTGTTCAGGTAAAGACGTGAGAGCTCGAGATGTGAGGGTCTAAGAATGTTTCAGGGCCTAAGAGGGTGTTTAAGGTGTACAAATGCAAGTTATCAGATTTCTCTCTCATTGTACTGCCGTTCAGCCTTAACATTATCAATAAAGTTCTGATCAGCTATTAATCACGCTCTGGCAGAGTGCTACCACAACTATACCGCAAGATCAAGATTTTTAATTCTCTTTAGTCATTTTCTAACTATAGCCCTTAAAAGAGACTTTTCATTGTGAAAAAAACATTTGTCACCGTCATTTCCAACGTGAGTACACTGCTGTTTCTACCAAACAAGTTTCAGTCCAGGTTATAAACAGTAAAAAGGCCACTATGTCTGAGCTTATGCTTTCACCAACGCAAAGAATTCTTACCAAGTTCCTGATGAGGGAGGTGATGCATGCTGTGAATATGTTTTATTGCCATTGGTTAACAAAGAAGCTGCTTTTGGCCAATGGCTTAACAGAGTAAAGCCAGGCTGAGAAAAATATAGAGAGAGTAGGCAGAGTCAGAGAGACGCCATGTAGCCGCCAAAGGAGACAGGCGTGCCCTGGAACTTTACTGGTAAACCATAAGCCTCGTGGTAAAATATAAAATAATGGAAATGAGTTAGTTTAAGATGTAAGAGCTAGCTAGCAATACACCTAAGCTATTGGCCAAATAGTATTGCAAATAATATAGTTTATGTGTGATTATTTTGGTTCTGGGCAGCTGGGAACAAACAAGCAGTCTCTGACTACAAATTGATGCCAACATGGTCAACTAAATCCACTTAAAAACCTGAGAGAATTTGAAAGGAATTTGAGACACACATACAAAAACAGAGTTTAACACAGCTTCCTGCTCTGTTTGCTGACAGAAAGCAGAGATGTGCCTCCCTTAAGAGGTTTCCTGACTCAGCTTTAGCAGTAAAAACTGCTCGAGTTCTTTAAAAAACAGCAGCTTCCTGATTTGCCAGCACAAAAGGCTCTGACTCTTTTGGGAGGTCCAGCTACAGAGCATTAAAATGGGGTTTGTGAGCAGTGTTAAAACTTTGCTGACATTCCCTGTCACCTGGGTACCCTGTCCCTTAAAAAGAGAAGCTCCAGCCACCCCCAATCCCCCCTCCTGCCCAAGTAAGCTGAACTCATGCCTTCTCTCTATCCCCTCTCTCTCTACCACCCCATCCCTCTTCTGAAGAGATAACTACTGCCCCTCTCCCTTCTTCCCCTACCTTCTCTCCTTTTTCTCCTTTCCCTCCTTCCCCCTTCACTTTCCTCTCCATAACCCACTAAATAAACTCTATACCCAAACTCTTTCTCTGCATGATATATCTGTCTCTCACCTGTCACAGTCTCCCACCCTCCATGGGGACCCCCAGAGGCCACCTCGGGTGGCCCGCTGCTGCCCCTTGTGGGACCGCTGCCCCTCGAGGGACTGGTCCCTGGATCTAGAGTGAAGAGAATGGCTCTCAGAGGCAGTAAACATGCCTCCATGTTGGACTGGGCAGAGCCAACAGACAGTGCCCTGGACTTGATCCTAGCCATGCCCACTTAGCATTAATTAAAAAGGGGGGGTGCTTCTTATCAGAAAATAATTGCAGATAAGCAATAAAGACAGATTCGGATAAAAAAGACCTCTAAATGGGTCACAGTGTTTGATAAATGTAAGTAGGCTTGAGAGAAAGAAGAAAAAGAATAAAGACAGTTATAAAGGGAATTAAATGTTTTTTTTTAAAAAGTAAAGTCTTTAAAGAGACAAACTACAGTCATAGATTAAAAGTAATAAAAAAATAAGTTACATAAAGATAGAAAATACAAAGAGGGTCTGGATTATGTATATAATTGTGTTTTCTTTGAAGTTTTTGACTGTGAGTGAGATAAGTACAAAGAGAAATTTCATTGTATGGACTGCTAAGCTAAACCAGCATATATATTTTAAAGATATCTTGACTTCAAAATTTGGGTCTAAGGATATGTTGCTTGGAAAAGAGATTCTACTTTTGTTTCCACAGAGGATGAAAACCTGTGGATTCCTTCCAGATGAATGTGGTTTGATCAAATAAGACACCCTGAAACAATGGCCCAAATGGTCTAACATCCATGATGGTTTCAAGACTGCTGGCTGAGATGGACCTACCACACAGGATGCCCCCCAATGACAGACCTGGTTAACAGTGCCCCTAATCAGCAGGAAGTAGTCTAGACAACAGTGCCCAAACTCCCTAAATGTTTGTTTAAAGAGAGATATGCTATAGATATGAATATGTTGCATTGGTATTGATACAACTTTTAGGTCAATTTTGTCATATGTATTTTTCAGCTCGATTAAGGTATTGTCTTTGTGCATCCCATTTAAAAATGTCATGTATAATTAAGAAATATAGGTTAGTCAGGCGGTGGTGGAGCATGCCTTCAATCCCAGCACTCCAGAGACAGAGACAGGTGGATCTCTGTGAGCTCGAAGCCAGCATGGTCTACAAGAGCTAGTTCCAGGATAGGCTCCAAAACTACAGCGAAACCCTGTCAGAAGAAGGAGGAGAGGAGAAGAGAAGGAGGAGGAAAAGGAGAAGGAGGAGAGGAGGAGGAGGAGGAGGAGGAGGAGGAAGAAGAAATCAGGTTGATAGTCATCTATAATAGTCAAGTTTGTTAGGTTTTCTAGATATACAGAAATGTATTTCAGTTAGATAGCCTTCAAACCTTTCAAAGACCTACAAAATGCAGCACTTAAAATGTTTTAAGAACTTAGGACTTTTCGTGACAGTGAGACACATCTGCTCCTGGCAGCACCAATCTACTTCAAGAGGATGATGGGCATTGAAGAGGCTCCTTATGGAGATTACTAGCCATTTGGGCAAAAAAACTGCTCTTGCCTGGATTGCTTGATGTTATGCTGTATGAACTGAACATACAGGACTCACAGAAAAATGGCTGCTGAACTTGCCTAAAGGTGAGAGACAGTCCTTTGGGGTTCCTTCTTCATGAAAGAACAAAAAGACTCTGCTAGACATTCTGCAGGACTGACGAACTGTCAATACAGGTGGAATTATCTTTGAAATTTCCTGCTTCATGGAAAAGTCTTTGGGATATTATGGGCCTGTAGGCTGAAGACAGATGTTCCAACATTACAGAAGAACTTAGGGTGACTGTCTGGGCTGTGAGGTGTCTCTGTCAATTCTAGAGTTTTGGAAGTTGCCTACAATGCACTTCCTGCTAACGTAGGTAATATTATATTTTTCTGGGGTCTTTGATGGAGGTGAAGAATAGATAGTTATAATTATAGTTTTCCTTAGCTATGATAAAAGATAAAGTAGATATAAATGTTGTAACTGTAATTCTTGCTTGATACCTGTTTTGTTATTTGTAATCTTGCTATGTTAAAGTTAAAACCTTCCTTTTTATTTAGACAGAAAAGGGGAGGTGATGTGGGAGGTGATGAATGCTGTGAATATGTTTTATTGCCATTGGTTAATGAAGAAGCTGCTTCCGGCCAATGGCTTAACAGAGTAAAGCCAGCCAGTAAAGAGATATAGAGAGAGAGTAGGTGGATTCCGAGAGATGCCATGTAGCCACCAGAGGAGACAGACATACCCCAGAACATTATCAGTAAACCATGAGCTTCATGGTAAAATATAAAATAATGGAAATGGGTTAATTTAAGATGTAAGAGCTAGTTATCAATATTCCTAAGCTACTGGCCAAACAGTATTGCAAATAATATAGTTTCTGTGTAATTATTTTGGAGTCTGGGTGGCCAGGAAAGAACAAGCAGCCTCCCCAACAAATTCTGTCTACAGGAGGATTCTCCTTGAACAGGTCAGTCAGTGCACTCCTCCCTCAATTACCAGGCTCTAAGAGCCCAAGTCTTCCCACCTTTCCCTGGTCCTGATGCCTTCAATCACCAGGACCAAAAGAAAAAAAATTCCCTAAACTTAACCTTGTCCACTGCTCTGCCAGCATTTGCTGGGTGCAAGAGACACACAGTTCCACAGTGCCTGGACAGCAGTAAAGAATCCAGCTATCCAGAATCCAGGATGGGACAGCATCCCAGCTGTCTCAGGTCCCACACACCCCAACTCAGAAGGAAGCAGTCTTGAGAACTCTACACCCTCATCCTCTTAACCTGTCATGCCTAACTCCTCACCTTTTTAATTAAAAAAAAAAAAAAGAAGTGAGGAATGTTACTATCCAAGCACAGCGTGGCCCTGCCCCTTGGGCACAGTCACCCTCAGCTTATGGCAAGCAGCTCCGCTGGAGGCCGTGCAAAGGGCCCTTCAAAAGACAAGCAGGTCTGGGCCTCTTTCCCTCTCCTCTCCTTTCTCTTTCCCTTCATCTCTTCATTTCTCTCTCTCTCTCTCTCTTCTCTCTCTCTCTCTCTCTCTCTCTGTGTATGTCTGTGTGTGTGTGTGTGTGTCTCCCTTTTGTCCCTCCCCATTCCCTTTATCTCAAATAAACTCTACACTCATGCTCTCTCTGCATGGTATATTCTGTCATCCATGTGGTTTGGGCCCAACCTGCAATGGACACTGCAAAGGTCCCTCTCGCACTGTATCTTACAAGTGCCTCCTTAGCACTTTGTGCAAGAAGCCAGCTTTACTCTTGCATGTATACTTAACTCCAGAGAGAGATAAATCAATTAGCCGCTATCAACTACTACTAGGGCCTTCATTTTCCTCAAGGAGTTAAGAGGATCCTTGACCACTACACAAAGAAAACAAACTGCACTCAATGGCTAACACATAACTCCAATTATATTTAAGGATGTTTTTACAGCCTCTGTGTCAAGTCTACATTGCCAGGACTTAAAAAATGAGTTCCAGCATTTTAAAGCTCTAAGACTGGCTAATCATGTCTGATCACAGTGGTTTACAATGGAAAACAGGAAAGACGCATTTATAAGCTGCTGTACAATGTTGGAGAGAAAACAAGCAGGAAGGTAGGAGAGGCTGCCTGCCAATACTCTCACCAAGAGTCCCAGACGCCAAAGTCAGAATTGCAGTTCTACCCATTCCCTGGAATAAATTCTGCTTAAAGACTGTAAAGGTTCTAGAATTAAGAATGACCTAAAATAGTATATGTATTCGTATCTCCCAAACTCGTATGTGACTAAAGAATGTAAACTCTCATGAATGAAGCAAACAGGTAAAGAATGGTAAGATTACTTAACAAGTGTTAGTAATTCTGAAGTGAAGAGAGGTATACAATTAATAAGGACAGAATCCCACCACTGAGATTTATTCTAAATTCGTTTGAAAACCACAAAGCTGTGCTCTCAAAGCCCACTCTAAAACAGTTCAGGGTTCAAACAACAATGCTTGACAAGCAAGACTGCTGGACTACAACACAGCCCGCCCGGTGCACACATATGCCAGGCAGACCCTCACCACCGGTTTACATGTTAACTCACAGCTGCAGTGCCCCCTCCTTTCATTAGCCCATGACGAGGCCCTTGACGGCTCGTCTTTTGGAACTACGAATAACAGCTTAGAGATTTAAATCAAGCATGAGCCCTTTTCATTTCAGGTTTTTTGAACGGCAAACTTCTTCCAAGTAGCTACATAAAAGAAAAATGATCCAAACAGAAATAAGCTCACTAAAATTTAAGGTTATTCCAACAAAAGGGTTAATTAGGAAAACAAATTTTCTCCGACTGTTAATAATGGGAACGACACACACTATGTGCCCATAAGTAATGCGCAGGTATCTTTGATCTCCAGCCCCATGCGGTTTCTGTTGCCTACTGTAGCCTGGCCTCTGGGACTCTCTTAGAACCAGACATCTGGCTACTTTGTTGTTTCAGACTAATCTCCTCCCGAGAGAGCTCAAAAATGACACCAGGCAAGGAGGGTCCTGGCAGGGAGGGTCCTGGCAGAGAAAAACACTACAATATTAGCAGATTCCTTTCAGGGTGGAGGAGAGTATCCAAACAGCCTTCACATTTCTAAGGGTCTTTGGGAACATCTCAGTCTTACGGTTTCAGTCTGGCATGATTTTAAAGGGATGAACCAAGTAGCTGTTGAAGCCCATCAATCATCTTTGCAAACCCACTGAATGTTAATCATAAGTTATTGTAATGTATGGGAGAAAGTTATAGGAAAACCAGAAATCAGATTAGTTCTTTGCCCATCTGTTAGGGTCGGGGAATGACTGATAAAACCAAGATGTTTAATTGTCAGCCGAAGGCTTACACCAAAATCGTGGGGCAATGGCTGAGATCTCAAACCCAGTCACACACCTCCCATTAAGCCAACTCCCTGGCCTATTCTTTTTCTTAGCTGGGATTTTTCTTTTTTCTAAAGAACCTTCACCACCAACCTCCTGGGAAGGTTTTATAAAGTGGGCTTCTGTGAGATGCCTCTGAGGAAATCAAAGAGTCAGAAGTGATGCAGGCTAAACATTCAAAGTAAAGGATGAAAATGTTATTTTTGTAGTCATGGTATCATCAATATTTTCCCCAAGGCAACAAATTACCATGGATATCATAATACCTGTTTAGGGATTATTATTCAAGTCCTAAAATCTATACAGTTGGAGGCAGAAAAAAAATCCTTTACCATTTGCTCAACAAATGGAATATAAATCAAGCAGGATAGATGTTTGATAAGAATTCTGATACTTTATTGTGAAACCACATTTCACTTATTTCTAATATATGACTGCAAATTTAGGCAATATCAGAGATTACATGAACACTGCAACATGGTATTGCTCTTATATGATGACAGAAAACTCACCAGGCTGTTAAAATACCCAACTGTAACGAGAAATTCCCATTGCATGCTGTAACTACCTTCTTAATGATACCAATAAGACTAAGATGTAGCAACTTCATCTTTGTACTATCTTTCACTGTAAACTCTAAGACCCTATTTTATCACAGTACCACCTATTCTAGCATCCATTATAACAAAATATTAGCTAGGCTATTCAGTGAAACACAACCAAGGAAACAAATGTATTACTGGTTCAGATTAGCACAGCACAAAAGAAAGAGTGAGCTGGTGAATTCCAGTGAGAAAAGCAGTGGTTTGCTTTGAGAAAGGATTTCATGCAGCTCAGGCTGGCCTTGAACTCCTGATCCTTCAGCTTCTATCTCCATGGACTTGGATTACAGATGTGTATCACTGTGGACATGACATTCGATCTAAAAGACCAACACAAGGACTTACCTCATTACCACAAAAGAAATTTCTTTTATTTCTTTGGGTAGGAATTTGAGTATTTAGGCAAATTCTGAAGTGTGTTAATGTTCTCCATTTGTTTAGAGTTACAGATCTGAACATAAGCTTAAATATGGTCTGAATTCCCCTACAATCTACCACCCCACTCCTATTCCTTAAGCCACTGGGGGGAAAAATACATAGGGGAAAAGTGAAAATTAGTATAACTCAGTCAATTTCCTGTAGGTTCTATCCCCCAGGTAACCCAGACCACCCAGGGATTTAAGATTTCATTTAAATACAGCTCAAGATTTTCTGTTAGGGCTCAGAGGTGTGCATGTGTGTGTGTGCATATGAACATGGGTGCACGTGCCTATGGAAGTCCAGGGTTGAAGTCAAGAGTCTTCAGAGGAGGCAGAGTCAGGGAGAAGCCATGGAGCTGCTGCTAGAATCAGACATGCCAAAACTTTGCCGGTAAGTCACTGCCACATGGTGATACATAGATTAATAGAAATGGGTCAAATTAATATGTAAGAGTTAGGCAATAAGAAGCTAGAGATAATGGGCCAAGCAGTGATTTAATTAATACAGTTTCTGTGTGATTATTTCAGATCTAAGCTAGCCAGGCGGCTGGGAACCAACATGCAGCCTCCCTCCTACATAGGGGGAGACTTCCCCCACCATTTTCCACCTTACCATTGAGGAAGGGTCCCTCTGATATGGGATTCTCCTCTTGTACGCTATAAATATGTTTTATTACCACTGGTTAATAAAGAAGCTAATTCAGCCTGTGGCAGGGCAGAATAAAGCCAGGTGGGAAATCACAACAGATATATAGAGAGAATAGGTGGAGTCAAGAGAGATGCCATGTTGTTGTCAAAGGAGAAAGACGCCCAGAACCTTACCTAGTAAGCCATAACCTCATGACAATACACAGATTTATAGAAATGGGTTAATTTAATATGTAAGAGCTAGCCAGGAATATGCCTAAGCTATTGGCCAAACTGTGTTGTAATTAATATAGTTTCTGTGTTATTATTCGGGTCTGGATGGCTGGGAAAAGAACGAGCAGTCTCCATCTACATCCCTCAGCTGAACTCAGCTCACCGATATGTCTAGTCTGGCTGCCATCCTTGCTCAGGGGATTCTGTGTCCCCACCTTTCCAATGTAGGGATTGCAGGTGGCTGCCAAATCTACTCATGGATTCTGGGAATCTGAACTCCTGTCCTCAAATTGCATGGCCAGCACTTTAACCATAGAGCCATCGTCCCAGTCCCTTAATCTGTGAGTTACAAACATGACTCCCGTTCCCTCCGGCTGCCCATCCATCTCCCTGCAGCATACAAATGAAGCTGTGGTGACTCACTGTGGGTGAACTTTAGGAACATTACTTCAGAAAAACGGTGGTCATCTAACACAAAGTCCTGAAATCCAAAAGGTATACAACAACGGCTGCAAGCCCTGGAGCAGACCCCGTGCTTACAGAAAAGCAGAGTATAACAGATGGAAGAAGGCTTCCTACAAGCTTGGTGCTAGAGGGCAGCGTGCTGTGCAAGTGCTAGTGGACCCTGGAACACAAGCTGTGCAGTGTCTCCTAAATGGCTTCAGAAAGTACCACAGCTCCAGCACGCACGACCACAGGGGCGTCTTGAAGGAGACACTGTATCAGAAGTCACTGCAAGTCTAGGATGAGGACTTGGAAATTTCAGAGAAAGTCCCACATTGGTCTGAAAAAATGGTTATGCCCAGAGGGAGAGATTCAAATGACAATAATGATGGTAACAACAAAGGAACCAAGAGCCATGCAGACCCTTCTAAGGAAAATTGAGCTCAGTAGGTGGAAGAAATGAAAAGGCTAGAGGGCCAGCAGACAGCTCAGTGCACAAAAACATATGCAAGCCCAAGAATCTGAACTCTCTCCCCAAAACCCACAGCAGAAAGAGAGAACTGATTCTTGAAAACTAACCTCTGACCTCCACCGAAAGGTAGGGAAGGGGAGGAGGGACAACACTGGAAATACGCGCAGAAGATAGAGGTACTTTTCCTTTGAGACAGGCTTACTCTGAAACCAGAATGACCTGGCATTCAGAAATATCACCCTGCCCTCAGCCTCCCAAAGTACTAGGATTCCAATTGGAAGCCACCATACCCTGGTTTAAAAGGACATTTTAAAAATACAAAGATAAAAAGTGAAGGAACTGGGGCTGGAGAGATGGGTCAGCGGGAAGAGCACTTGCTGCTTTAGAGAGGGCAGGAGTGGGCTCCCAATATCAAGGAACCCCCACCTGCCTGTGACTCCAAGGCCAAGAAATCCAACTCCCTTTTCTACTCTCTGACATCCACCGTGAGCACCTCCTGCATGCAAAGTGCACGCAAGTAGCATATATACACATACTCAAGCACACACTTATATACATAAAATGAAAAAAAATGAAGACAAATTTTTAAAAAATCAGGTAAACCTGTGTAATTCTTTCTCTCAGGCTTATGAAGTGAAAGAATCATATGAACCAACTTAGTCAAAAAGAGGAAATAAGTTTTCCTGAGCTTCTGAAAAGAAACCATGATTTTCTAAACCAACAGGAAAAATAGTACATTGAATTCCTAAGCTTGGAAGTAATAACATACCAGTCAATGAGACAATGCAATATTCAATTAGAAAGTGCAAGTCATTTAGATAATCTGTCTAGAGAGCAATGATTAATTTATCGCCAATTAACTCCATCCAACAGACTCTCTAATCACTATTACTTTATAAGCCAGTCTTCTAATAGCAATGGCAATAACTTACAATGTTTTGCAATTTGCAACATGTATTCACAATGTTAAATTAATCATTTGACAAGATTGCATTAAGCACTATACACTCAGAGGCACAGAGAGAGAGGCAAGATATATTTCATATAACCTTATGGATTCAGGAGAAATGAAGGCACATGGTAGCAGTTTCTGTGTGCATTTAATTCTTCTCTTTAAACAATCTTAGAAAGCATGTGTAGTATCTTACTAGAGTTCCCAGTACTATTTATAGCAGCTGATAAGGGGGAAATACTTGGGTAGGATTGGCTTCCTATTAGTCTAGATCTCTGCAACCAGAGCAAATGCAGGATAGCGACCTCTTGTCTGAGGTGCAGAAGCTTAGCCTTGTTTTCAGCTTCTCATCTTGTAGGGAGCAATGCTCCTGAGACAGAGTGGGCCTCTCCCTCCTCTCCCACTAGCACAGTGCTGCTCCACCTGTGGCTGTCCTCGATGCGCTGTGATCCAGAGTACGTAAGCCTTTAAATAAACGTAAGCTGCTTTGGTCATGGTGTTTCATCAGAGCGATAGTAACCCTAAGAGCAATCCTAATTGAGACACCTGGTTTGTTTGTTTGGTTGGTTTTGGGGGGGCTGAGTATCTGCTAATGCTATCTAATGTCCAAATCATTTTTCCACAGGAGATATTTATATAAGCAGATAGTTTAACATCATTCAAAGCTACCAGAGAAGAAGACAGAAGAGGGTCCATTCAGCTAAAACTGTTGTGCATGTTTTTCCATCCCTTGGTGGTTCTGAAAATGCATAGCTAACATCAGAGAAGTTAGTCATTTATTTTCTCTAGACCATGTCAGCTATAGAACTCTCATTTTCATCCACTCAAAAGTGTTCTTTCAGCCGGGCGGTGGTAGCACACACCTTTAATCCCAGCACTCGGGAGGCAGAGGCAGGCGGATCTCTGAGAGTTTGAGGCCAGTCTGGTCTACAAGAGCTAGTTCCAGGACAGGCTCCAAAAGCTAGAGAAACCCTGTCTCGGAAAAAAAAAAAAAAAAAAGTGTTCCTTCCTTGCACGCATAAGGCTAGCACTTACGGGGATTTCTGCCAGAAGGCTATGGCTGCCTGTGGGGAGCCAAAGTAGAACAGGTGTATGTAACTGGAGAAAACTTTCCAAGTATGTATCCTGATTCTTTTGTAAAGGTTTGACATAGGGCAAAGTGTGGCTGGAAAGGGTAGTGGTCTGAATGAGAATGTTCCCCATAAGCTCCCATATTTGAACACTTGGTCTCTAGTTGGTGGTGCTGTTTGGGAGGAGAAGGGCTTGAAGTCCCTGTGGGAGGGGAAGCCTTGCTCGAGGAAGTAATACCATTTTAAGATGAAAGCTCTCCACTGCCGGCTCCTGCTGTCATGCCTGGCTACCACATAACTCCCTTCAAGAGAAACTCTTACCCTTCTGGAAGAATAAGCCAAAATGAACTCGCGTTGAAGCTGCCTTGGTCGCAGAGTGTATCACAGCAGCAGAAAAATAACTAACAAGAGTGTATCACAGCAGCAGAAAAATAACTAATAGCTAACCTGAGACACTTCATGGGGCTAGATCGTTTTAAAGCTTCCTAAGTGCTCATCTATCTGAACAAACATTCAAGTAGCTGAAGGTGCATTACTGTGCCCCCACTCACTGGGCATGGCAGCTACACTGTGGAGAAAAACACCATCCCTGCCATCATCTAAAAGCGCCAGTGAGGCACACAGGTCTTCACAGTGCACTATGCTAGCTCATGTGAGGGTGCAGGGAAGACCAGAGGGCCTTGGAACAGAGAGGGGCAGTTCTTCCTAAAGGAAGAAGGCTGCCAGTCAAAGAGAAACCCAACCAACAGTTTCTTATAGGTCACTTTTTCCAAGTCAATGGCTTTTGGTCTACTCTGGGCGACCTTTATTTTTCCCACCAAGGTGATTCAGGCACTAAGCCATGACAGACAAGGCAGCATAAGGTAAAGAGCTAACCAGGGTTTACATGCGAGCTCTTCCATTCTTGTACAACCCTGAACAGCTTCTTGATCTCCTTTTGGTCCCATTTTCTCATCTGTAAAACAGGGACAGACACAGTGCCTACCTTGAAAGACTGTTCTGTAGAATCAGGGACTCGACTGCCAGCCACTGAGACAAGCACTGACACCAGCAAGCATTAGCTTGCTTCTGAGTACAAGGGCTGCTTCAAGGGCAGCCGTCTCTTATTGTGCATGTAGGATTGCATACCTTGCTAGGCCCCTTCTGGGCTAACAAGCTACAGACAAAAGTTCAGAAAAAGAATAAGTACATGCCAGCAATTTCCTTAGACAAAGATACTGTGTGTGTGATATTTTCAATTTTTATGACATTTATTTATTTTGTATGGATGTGTGCATATACGTGTGGACACAAGCACGTCACAGTGTACACGTGGCACTCAGACAATGACTTGCAGGGTCAGTTTTCTAATCCCATCATGTGGGTTCCAGGCACCCACAGTTGTCAGGCTTGGCAGCAAGTGCCTTTACCTGAATGACCTTGCCGGTGCCACAGTGAGTATTTATGATGAGCAAGGCTGATAGGGAACTTACTGCAAACTCAAGTGAAAGTGAAGGCTTCCCAGGTCTCATTGTTCTCGACAAGGAGTGTCACCCACACTGAGAAACACTTTTCATAAGCTAACCCAAGACTAACTTAAGCCATAGTGGGTCGCTATAAACACGTAAATATACTTTACCTCAAAGAGTTAGTTTCTTGGACTGTATTTCAGAACTAATCTGTTATGGTCTGCCTATTTGAGAACATGTACCAGAGAGGCTGAACTTTGCAAGAACATTTGTCTCAAGGCCTGTATTAGGTAGATCAGTAAATGAGAAACACTTCCGATCACAAACTGAATATGTCCCACAACAGGCTCTCTAAAATAGATTCACACAAACAAGGAAACGCGTATAGCCTAACTCATCGTTCAGCTCTAAGCCCTGTGTGATCACCCTTTCTTGTTCTGGTATAGTAAACATATGAAAATATCTTGTGAAAGGTGGAGATACATGGTCTTGGAACTCACTTAGATGTCATTGACATCATCATCGTCTGAACAGATGTGTGAGGCCATGGAAAATAGGAGGAAACAGAGTCATTAGCTAATTTCCTCAACCTTCACTTCGCCACTTTTATTATGCATACTTAAACTGCTTTAAGGAATGCAAATAAAAGTAGTCTCCGCAAAGAAAACTCACAAACTAATATCTAAATAAACACACACAAAAAGTCTGATTGGGGTGAGTACAACAGGCTCTACGGAGAAAGTGAGCAGGGTTGATTCTGACTCACATTGGTCATGACTGAGAGGAAGTAGTCTTGACTGATGGGAGGGCCTCAACAACCAGAAGTGAGGGAATGAGGAGGTTGCTCTTGGAGGAGTAGGCAGACTAAGAAGGTCGAACACTGATGGGGGAAGAGCCATTAGCCAATCACATCAAGTTGGGGCTGGAGAGATGGCTCAGAGGTTAAGAGCAGTGCCTGCTCTTCCAAAGGTTCTGAGTTCAATTCCCGGCAACCACATGGTGGCTCACAACCATCTGTAATGAGGTCTGGTGCCCTCTGTTGCAATGAGGCACGTGGGCTTGCTTTTGGTCCCAGCGGCCAACGGGCTCCCACCGCCCGGTGCCTGGCTAGCTTATACCCGAAATAATTACACGGAAACTGTATTCATTTAAATACTGCCTGGCCCATTAGCTCTAGCCTCTTATTGGCTAACTCTCACATATTTGTTTAATCCATTTCTAATAATCTGTGTGTCACCACGAGTCGTGGCTTACTGGGAAAGATTCAGCGTGTGTGACCTGGGAGCTTCATGGCAGTGGCTCTCTCTAACTCTGTCCCCTTCCCAGTATCCTGTTCTCTTTTCTTGTCTATCTAAGTCCTGCCCTATCAAAAGGCCAAGGCAGTTTCTTTATTAACCAATAAAAGCAACCCAAATACAGAAGGACCCTCCTACAGAACACAAATTCAAAAAGACGATGTTCTCCAAGTGACAGGAAGCTGAGAATCCTCAGCATGGATCAATGGTGGAAGTCCGTGCAAAGAATCGATGACGCTGACTCGCAGGCAGTAAGGAGGCAGCTTCCCTGCACTGTTCTCCAAACTGTGCTTCACAAAAATGAACGGAGCGATTGAAACATGCCTTGATCTTTTCCAACATATAAGGGAGGAAAGAAAGGAAACAAGGAAGGAAGGAGGGAAGTGTGGCTAGATTTTGGGAAATTAAGCTTCTACACATGGGACTTATTAAAAAAAAATAAGAATCACTAAATTCCAAATATAGCATACGAATTTAATATCTTGACAGCTGACCAAACGCAGCTTAGTGAGCCCAGTCAATATACTGAGATCACCAGTTTGGATCCGAGTATTCTTGACCATGAATGATCTTGAAAATCGCACTACAGCCTTATCAAAGGATGTTCTCACTAGATTCTTAAAAGACACACCTTGGTATTTTAGAAAGCAAGTAGGTTCAAAAGACTCTAGCGAAGATCAGGCCTGACGCCACAATTTCTGTGGCCAGAATAAACAGCCACATGTCAAACCCCTTCGTGTGAAAGATGTATCTACAGTTAAGGGCCTGTTTAGGAAGTCTATAAATTCATATAGACAATGAATTGAAGTATAAATATCTACAACTAATGACCAAGGCCACAGAGGGATTGGGTCAAGAGAACAAGCTAACTTATGAACTTAATTTCTTGATATTCCCATAATCCTATGATTCAGTAAAATACTGAGAAAAGGTCGAGAGCAACAACTTCGTAACTATATGTAAACATGGGAATAACAACATTTTTAAAGATGCGTGTAGAATGTGGAAATAAAGTAAATAATTATAAGATGAAAATATCACTACTAGTCATCTAGGACTGATCAGGAGAATATCACTACTACTCATCTAGGACTGGTTAGAAGAATAGTTTGAAGTGATTTTTATTTAGACTAGCATTTCTTCCAAATCAGTAACAGATCCAAGATCCCACCTTAGAAAAGAAGTCTGGAGTTTATGGACTGTTTTTTTTTTTTTGTTTCAGTTTTTTGAGACAGGGTCTCTCTGTGTAACAGTCCTGACTGTCCTGGAACTTGCTCTGTAGACCAGGCTGGCCACAAACTCAGAGATCTGCCTGTCTCAGCCTCCCAAGTGCTGGGATTAAAAGGCGGGTACCCCTAGGCCCTGCTGAAGCCTGGAGTCTGAAATGGTCACTAACCACAATTAATCCCAAAACTATTTGACTGGCTTTGTATGCACGCACACACTGTGATGCTAAAAGGGAAATTAGATTAGTAGCAAATGTTTAATGTGGGAGGGAATATTGCATGTAGGCTTCAGCTTGTTTACGGAAATGGGGACAGGATAGCTTTCTAGGTGTTGAGTTTACAGAAAACACCCTGCATGTTTATTCAGTCCTTTCGGTTCCAAACTCTAAAACAATCTCCCAAGTAGTTATTTGGGTTCCCATGCCTTTTTCTTCCCTAAAGATGTTTTCTTGCATAACTGACATAAATATTCCAGGTTACCTATATGAATAAATGAATGAATGAATGAATGAATGAATGAATGAATGAATGAATGAATGATAAAAATACTGAGAAGCTAGCATGCTAATAAACTGTTGTTGTTGTTCAATTTATTAAATGTATTTAAACATCCACCATCCTATATGTATTTAAAACACTAGTAATCTTATTCTAGTAACTTACTATTTATCCATTTTATATTGCTTATTAAACTGAAGGTCTTATAAAGGCACTGTGCACAGAAAGCCATTCCAAGCACCCAATATATATTTTAATAAATAAAGCAACTAGGTGAGTAAATTTAGAAGAATGAAGTCATTCCAAAAGTAATATTCGAGCTGGGTGTGGTGCTGCCGTCCTGTAATCTCAGCACTCAGGAGGCTGAGACAGGGAGACCATGACTTCAGCACCAGCTAGACTACAGAATGAATTCACAGAATGAGTTTGGGACCAGTTAAGGCTACACAGCAAGACCTGGTCTGAAAGAGAAGGATGGGGAAAAGACAATAATTCAGAAAACAAAATGACTTTCATGGGTGACAAGGCCTTGTTCTAAAAACAATGCTGGTTTTTGCTTAACTATGCCCTCACACTTTGCAAGCAGGCATCTGTGCAAACCAATCAGGGCCATGTAAATCATCTGTGAAATACGTACATAATCACCACTATTCCTTGAAAGAGTAAGGCAAGGTCAGAGAGGTTCAGGGTTTACTGGAACCAATAGATCAGCAAAGGGAAAAGCAGCTTGACTGTAGGGCAGGAGCGGTCTGCACACTCACAGCTGGAAAGAGCACAGGTGGGAAGGAAGCACATCACAACAGCTTAAGCTGGCCTTGTTGCCTCTTCACCCAAGAGCACAACAACCCTAATCAAAGTGCTACGCAAAAGTGCAGGTCATAGGCTTGAGCCCTAGAGAGGACTGAGAAACAGGACTCTGTTGGGGGGGGGCTGAAATTCTTCAAGATTGGGCCTTTGGAATCCACCCCCCTTGGGGAAGGAAAAGAACTAAACATGAAGAAGTAAAGCAACACAAAAGAACAAATTCAGACTTTTATATCCAGTTCACAGAGTCACCCAAAAACCAACATGGAGACTGAGTAGCATATGTAAAAGCAAAGAGCCTTTATTTTTTGGTGTGGGAGAATTGTCTGTATTCTGTCAATTATATTTTAAATAAACGCTGATTGGCTGATAACCAGGCAGGAAGTATAGGCAGGAAAAACAGACAGGAAGTAGAGGTGGGGCAATGAGAACAGGAGTATTCTGGGAAGAAGGAAGCTCTTTTCCTAGTCCTGCTCAGACCACGGAAAAAGCAGGATGTGACCTGCCCCACTGAAAAAGGTACCAAGCCATGTGGCTAACATAGATAAGAATAATGGGTTAATTTAAGTTATAAGAGCTAATAAGAAGCCTGAACTAATGGGCCAATCAGTTTATAATCTGGAGACCTCTGTGTGATTTTCTTTGGGGCTAAACGGCTGGGTGACCGGGCAGGACATAAACCCTGACAAGCCCAGCCCTTCATGTTACAATTCTTATTCAAGTTTGAACTCGGACTCTCCAAGTGTCCAATGCATTGGATGGTCAGAGAGCCCTGAGCTCAGTTGGGGTGGGGTTTTTATAATATCAGGGGTTGGGGTAAGGGACTTTTAAGGTTCAGGACCCCTGATTGGCTAACATTTGTCTAGGAGTGCCCTGATGAAATCAGGTGATCCGACCTTTCCTTTGGAATGTTAGGTACTTTCCCCTTAGATGGTTCTTTCCTGGGTGGTCCCAGCTTGTAGTCTTTTCTGGAGTCAGGTGCTGTTTTGGGATAAACTGAGACTCAGGCCTACTTTCTGGTTGGTCTCTATAGAACCTGTCTTGTACCAAGCTGCCCTGGGCCCTACACAGAGAACAGTGGCAGCGAAGCAGACGTAAGATGAAGGAGAATCATGGTATCAAAGACTTAAGCCATGGAGGACAGAAGTGAATCAACTTGGGACCAAAAGTCATGAAGAGAACTCTTTTGCCCTTGTGGAGAATAGAAGATAGACTGAATGGCATTAGAGTTAAGTGAGTTTGAGGTAGACAAAAAAACCCTTGCGAAAGTATATTTCGGCCACATATGTACAACAGTTTAAATTGGAGCCAGTCAGCTCTTTTTGGTGCTTCTAAGAATCCAACCCAAAGCAGAAAGTGCACTGGGGTTAAATGTGAAAAGGAAAGAGGGAGACAGAATCCCTTGTTGTAGCTACTACTGTTGTCCTTTCAACTAAGGGGCGTGTGCACCCCACTGGGGAGTACAAAGGCTGAGCACCCCATAGGCAGGCTTATGAGCATGCGCAATCCCATGGCCTTTCAGCCATCAGAGTCCTCCCACATGCCATTAACTTTCCAGCACCCACGAAAGCATAAGGATCCCCACTGAACGAAGGAGAAAGCAAGGAACTTTGGCTACAAGTGATTGCTGAAGACAGTGACTGACAGGTGGGTTTCTCTCTCCTCCAAGTCCTCCCAGGGTGGGTCAGATTTGCTCCGACTGCCTTTATAAATGTTTCAATGAACACTATCTTCATGCATTGGATTAGCAAAGCCAACTCCCAACTGATAATGCAAAATAACCCTGAAGTGTTTCATGCCTCCCCGATAAGCCAGGAACTGAACTTTCCCTCTCCATTTGGACTGTGATGAACTTGACCTTTCACCTCTAGCAAAGAGCTCTGAGCTGCTTGTTTAAAGTTGGTAATGAGGGCTTCATTTGCTTTCCAAGCAGTCAGAGAACCTTTTTTAAATACACTCAGGTAGCCATGACCTTCACCTGTGACTTAAAGAGTTCACCATGCGTAATACAGATCTTTGCTCAGGGGACATTCTTGAATCTCCTTTAAAGAGATCTGGACACCAGCCCCATGGATGAAACCACACACATATTCCAAATCAAAATGTTTCTATAAATGTATTTTGAACTTAAGTGTATATTATCAAAGGAGTCTAAAATCCTTCTACCTTATAGATACTATATAATTAAAACAACTCAATTCTATTTCTATTTGAAATGAAGCACGCTATCCTAATCCTAAATTAGACAAGACAACAACCTAATGCCTCCAAGTAGCAAATGCAGTGCAGATTCCCAGGCAACACTCAATCCACTTGCGTGTATGTGAGACTTTTCTACACTAAGATATGAAAACAATAATTTAATGAAAAAGTCCCTCTAAGATGATTTCACTCTTTCTTCTGTTTTTGTGTAGTTTCTAACCTGAGCTGGAGATCTTGAAGATCTCTAAAGCAAGCAGACAAACAGAAGTGCACAAGCCCCGAAGGAAGAACCTCCTCAGTGGAGTATGTCCTGAGCTGAGGAGCCCGGATTGAGCATTTGGTGGAAGCTCCACCCCAAGCCCCTCCCTAATCTCTCTCCAAACCCTGCCACATCACATAAAGCCTGCCAAATGATGACTCCTCCCCCAGAGATGCCCAAGACCACTCCCACAGGGTATTTAAACGCCCCTCCATCCCCCTCCACCAGTCCCACCTCCCAAAAGCTGACTTGCGGTTTTGTGGTCCCTCTTCCTCATCTCCTCTCTGGGGGGCTGGAAAAGCAGCCTTTAAACACGGCCTTTTTCTAATGTGCTTGGATTTGGTCTGATTTGGATTGCTGTGTAGCAGAGGGGCTTATGAGGTGCAGGAACTTTTCACTGAGAAACAAGGATGTTCTTTGAAACCTCCATCTGCCCCTGCATGAACAGGAAAGCCCCAGTCCTGTATCTCCAAACCCTGCCCACCCAGAGAAATCTCTGAACAAAGGGAAAGCACCAAAAAGCCCAGTTCCTTATGCTTGGCAGCTACTGCAGCTTCCTCCCCTGAAGTTGCCACCACCCAAGTCCCTGCCTAAAGCAGTCACCTTTTGATCACGCTTGGGTATAAACTCAGCTGTGTAAGACATGTCATCACCCTAGCCTGTAAGTTATATAAGCCCTGCTTTAGTCCAGGCCTGCAGCTTCTCCAGCCTTCATCTCTGGGACTGGAGAACCCACCCAGGAGTTGATTTGCTCAAATAAATCTGCTGTTACTTTTTCAATTCAGCTTGATCCAGCTTACTTGTGTTGGCAGACAAATCTATGATGGGTAGAAACCTATTATTGGGGGAACAGAAAACCCATCAAAGGAGTCTAGCCTCTTGTCTCCTCCTTCTTTTTGGCAAGTAGGTCATAAAACCAGAGATCACCCACTGACCTCCTTTCTTTCCCCAAAATCCTCATGAAAAGCATCCTACTCCACTCCTGGGGACAAAGAGGCAAAGAAGGTCTTCCTACAAGGACACTAAAACAAATGTGGGGCCAGCAGACCTTTGAACGCACCCCAGCACCACCTAGTTATAGCCACAATTCAATCACATCCTTCCCTCACTGTACAATTCTCACTTTGGATACATAAAAATGCAGTATCCCGAGCCTTTGGGTTCCCATTTCTGAAGCCTCTCCCATGCCACGTAGAACTTGGGTTAAACAAGTTTGCTATGCTTTTTCTTGTCAATCTAGCTTCTGTTACAGGCCTGCAAAAAGGTGAGAAAAAGATGACTCTTCTCTGTGACAAAATTCTCCTCCTTGTTCCTTACGATAAAAATGAAAAAGGTGGCTGCTTAACTGAGCTCAAGTACCAAGTCCTAGTTCCGAGGCTGGAAGGTGAGCACAGATGTGTATACAAGTTTATACACCACTTGCAGACTGGTGTAGGAGGTACTTCTGCATTTGTGTTGCTTTCATTGGTTAAATAAAGAAACTTGTCTTGGCCTTTTGATAGGGCAGGACTTAGATAGGCAGGGACAGGAGAACAGAATGCTGGGAAGAAGAAGAGAGACAGAGAGCCGACGCCATGAAGCTCATGAGACTTAGAATCTTCCCGGTAAGCCACGACCCTGTGGCGATACACAGATTACTAGATATGGGTTAAAGCAAGATGCGAGAGTTAGCCAAAAAGAGACTAGATATAATGGGCCACGCAGTATTTCAATGAATACAGTTTCTGTGTAATTATTTCAGGTTAAGCTAGCCGGGCACTGGGAATGGGGCCACCACTCCCCTGTTCACTACAGCAGACAAAATGGATTTTTTATTTGTTTATTTATTTTGTATACAATATTCTGTCTGTGGGTATGCCTGCAGGCCAGAAGAGGACACCAGACCCCATTTACAGATGGTTGTGAGCCACCATGTGGTTGCTGGGAATTGAACTCAGGTTCAATTGACTGGAAGAACAGTCAATGCTCTTAACCACTGAGCCATCTCTCCAGTGTGAAGGCAGACTTCTTTACTTACATTTCTTTGCTATTTGTTTTAGTACTAGACTCTCAAAATTGTACTTACACAGCTCTGCAACTTCTTCCAGGAGTTAGGGCTCCCACTCTCCATTGTTTTAGAGAATGTCTGTTGGTGAAATCTGCTAGTTCCAGACTTCCAAAAGAAGAAGCACTAAGGCAGCAAGTAGTCTTCTGAATGCTACCTGGGTTGTTGTTCTATTTTGAATATGCATTAGCATAAATGAAAAAGAAATGTCTTTGTAACAATAGTGTAAAAAACAAATAGCTCTCTCCAAACATAAGGCAATAATTTTCCAGTCTGTTACCTAAGTCGTAAGTAACTTATACTTGAACATGATGACTCTCTTGGCAAACCCCACAGATTTAAAGCCTTTGCCAGGCTTTCTGCTGGGGTAGGTGGTGAGAGGCAAATGGGAGTCAAATTTTTTATTAAAGAACCTTACATTTAAAACAGAAATCTAATTAAATAAATGCAAATGCTTTTCAGAACAAATTGATTCCCACAAGTTGCCTCTGTCCTTCAAACGCATACTGTGGCATATGAGCTGTGGTCGTCCTTCCCTGCCCTCCTGCCTCTCTCAATCTCCTACCTACAAATCTATAACAAACTTCTCTCTAAAGCTCGCCCTCTAGGATTTCTGAATTTCATTTCCCAGTTTGCAACACAAGAACCCAAAAGCCACCATTCAGGGCAGCTTTGGTGGCCACCAAGTTTTCCAGACCCCAGCTTCCAGAAAAGTGCTCTTGCTCTCCAAGGTTCTCTCATTGTCAAAGTGAAAGTTGTAAATTAAAAGGAATGTAGTAAGTCTTTAAATCTAAAAAAAAAAAAAAAAATCTTCTAAAAATAAATAATTTTCTGGGTGGTGGTGCATACCTTTAATCCTAAACAATCAAGAGACAAGGGCAAGCAGAGTTCTGAGTTTGAGCCCAGTTTTACATAGTGAATACCAGGCCAGCTAAACTAATAATTAAATATTGTCTCAAAAAATAACTATTATTACTAGACATATATTATTAGAAATAATTTATAGGGGCTCTGTAAAAAGCGAAAAGAGTGTGCATGGCAAGAATTCTTGAGGAAAAGAAAGGAGAAAACAGATGTTCCTAAAGCAAGAGGACTTCAAGTTTGCTGTTACACTCATGGCTATGGCTTCTCAACCAAGTGTACAAACTCATCAAGGGAGTTTAAGATATAGATTCTGACAAGGGAGCAACCACTGAGGGAGCAGGATGAAGCCAGAAACCTCTGCAGGACCCGCCCCAAGCCAGGGACATCTGTGGCAACAGGCCTGATCCAGTGACCTCTGCAGAAGGAGGACTGAGCCAGTGACCTATGTCAGAGCAGGCCCAAGGAAACAACCTCAGTGGGAGCAGCCCTAACAAAGCAACCCTTGTGGGAGAAAGCACGAACAACACCAGGGACTGCAGAGCAACACCTGGGAGTGCTGACCTCTGGGAACACCAAGTGACCTCCAGGACAACTGGAACCATGGCCCTGACTGCATCACGAGGAGCAACAAAATGAACCTTGGGCCCACTGGCACCTGGAAGATTGATCACCAGAGACACAGCCCCAACTAAACCAATCAGAGGAAAAGATGGGTAGACAAGATAAGAACACATTCAACACCACAAAGAGCAATATGACACCAACAAAAACTAGTGGCCCTACGACAGCAACACTTGAACAACCGAATATAGATGAAGTAGAAGAAAATGACCTAAAAAATAACTTTACAACAATGTTTGAGGTCCTTAAATAAGGAATGAAAAATTCCCTCAGAGAAATGGAGGAAAAGATAAACATAAATTTGGAAGGAATCAACAAATCCCTTAAAGAAAATTAAAAAAAGCAATTAAACAGATGAAGGAAACAATTCAAACCTTGAAAACTGAAATAGAGAAAATAAAGAAAAAAAAAACCGAGGGAATTACAAAAACAGAAATTATGAGAAAACCATCAGGAACCACAAATGCAAGCATTAACAGCAGAACACAAGAGATGGAAGAGAGAATCTTAAGTGCTGAAGATATAATAGAGGAAACAGACTCATCAGTCGAGGAAAATATTAAATCCAACAAAATCTTAGCACAAAATTTCCAGGAAATATGGGACACCATGAAAAGACCAAACCTAAAAATACTAGGGATAGAAGAAGGAGAAGAAGTCCAACTCAAAAGCACAGAAAATATATTGAACAAAATCATAGAAGAAAACTTTCACAACCTAAAGAAAGATATGCCTATGAAGATACAAGAAGCATATAGAACACCAAATAGACAGGATCAAAAAAAAAAAGTTCCCTTGCCATATAAAATCAAAACACTAAACATACAGAGTAAAGAAAGAATATTAAGAGCTACAAAGGAAAAAGGCCAAGTATCATATAAAGGTAGTCCTATAAGAATTACACCTGACTTCAGAATGGAGATAATGAAAGCCAGAAGGTGTCTCAAGCAGACATTAAGAGACCACAGATGCCAGCCCAGACTACTATACTAGGAAAACTTTAAATCACCATACACAGACAAAACAAGATATTTTATGACAGAACCAGATTAAAATAATACCTAGTCACAAACCCAGCCCTATACAAAGTACTAGAAGGAAAACACCAACCCAAGGAAATTAGCTACAGCCACTAAAACACAGACATAGATGATCTCACAGCAGCAAATCCCAAAGAAGGGAAAAACACACAAATTAACATCACCAACAACAAAAATTAAATTAATAGGAGATAGCAAACACTGGTCATTAATATCCCTTAATATAAATGGACTCAACCCACCTATAAAAAGACACAGGCTAACAGATTGGGTACAAAAAACAGAATCCATCCTTCTGCTGTATACAAAAAACATATCTCAACCTGAAAGACAGACATCACCTCAGAATAAAGGGGTGGAGAAAAAATTTTCCAATCAAATGGACCTAAAAATAAGTTGGTGGAGCTACACTGATATCTAACAAAATAGACTTCAAACTAAAATCAATCAAAAGAGACAAAGAAGGACATTCCATAATAGTCGTAAGAAAAATCCATTAAGAGGAAATCTCAATACTGAACATCTATGCCCCAAATACAAGGGCACACGCATATGTAAAATAAATACTACTAAAGCTTAAACCACACATTAAACCCTACACACTAATAGTGGGAGACTTCAAGACCCCACTCTCACCACTGGACAGGTCTGTCAGAAAGAAAATTAACAGAGAAATCAGGGAACAGGTGTTATGACTCAAATGGACTTAACAGACATCTATAGAATATTCCATCCAAACAGAAAAGAATATACCTTCTCAGCACTTCATGGAACCTTCTCAAAAATTGACCACATACTAGGTAACAAAGGAAACCTCAATATATTAAAAGAAAAAACTGGAATAATCCCATGTATCTTATTGGATCACCATGGATTAAATAAAAATTCAACAGTAACACTAATTCCAGAAAGGCCACAAACACATGAAAATTAAGAATGCTCAACTAAATCACCAATGGCTCAAGGAACAAATAAAGGAAGAAATTAAAGACATCTAAAATTCAAAGAAAATGACTACACAACATAACCAAATTTATGGGACACACTGAAAGTAGTGTTAAGAGAAAAGTTCATATCACTAAATGCCTACATAAAGAAGCTGGAAAAATGCTACACTATTGAGTTAACAGACCACCTGAAAACTCTAGAACAAAAAGAAGCAAACTCACCCAGGAGGTCGAGATGTCAGGAAATAATCAAACTGAGAGCTGAAATCAAAAAAATAGAAACAAAGAAAACAATCCAAAGAATCAATGAGACAAATAGTTGGTCCTTCAACAAAACAGACAAACCTTTATCCAAACTAACTAACAGGCAGAGAGAGAATATCCAAATTAACAAAATCAGAAATGAAAAGGGGGACATAACAACAGACACGAAAGAAATACAGAAAATCATTAGGTCATATTTCAAAAACCTGTACTTCACAAAATTGGAAAACTTAAAGGAAATGGACAATTTTCTAGATAAATATCACTTACCAAAATTAAATCAAGATGAGATAAGCAAATTAAATAGACCTATAACTGCTAAAGAAATAGAAACAATCATCAAAAGTCTCAAACAATCAAAAAAAAAAGTCCAAGGTCAGATGGTTTCAGCTAGGAATTCTACAAGATTTTTAAAGAAGAACTAATACCAATACTCCTCAAATTGTTCCACACAAGAGAAACAGAAGGAATATTGCCAAACTCTTTTTATGAGGCTACAGTTACCCTGATACCCAAACCACACAAAGACGCAACAAAGAAATGGAATTACTAAGAAAGAAAATTACAGACCAATTTCACTCATGAACAGTGATGCAAAAATAATAAATAAAATACTGGCAAATCGAATCCAAGAACACATCAGAAAAATCATCCACCTTGAACAAGTGGTGGATGAACATGCTTCATCCCAGAGATGCAGGGGATTGTTCAACATATGAAAATCTGTCAATGTAATCCACCATATAAACAAACTGAAAAAAAAAAAAAGATCATCTCATTAGAAGCTGAAAAAGCCTTTAACAAAATACAACATCCCTTCATGATAAAGGTATTAGAGAGAGCAGGGATACAAGGAACATACCTAAATATAATTAAGGCAATATACAGCAAGCCAACAGCCAACATCCAACTAAATGAACAGAAACTCAAAGTGATCCCACTGAAATCAGGAACAAGACAAGATTATCCACTCTCTCCATATCTATTCAATATAGTTCTCGAGATCATAGTTAGAGCAATAAGACAACAAAACAAGATAAAGGGGATACAAATCAGAAAAGAAGAAGTCAAGACACTCACTATTTGCTAATGATATGTGATACCTGTGACCTCAAAATTTCTACCAAGGAAATTCTACAACTCATAAACACCTTCAGTAATGTAGCAGAATACAAGATTAACTCGGAAAAGTCAGTAGCCCTCCTGTACACAGGTGATAAGTGGGCTGAAAAAGAAATCAGAGAAACATCACACTTCACAATAGCCACAAATAACATAAAATATCTTGGAATAACTCTAACCAAACAAGTGAAAAACATGTATGACAAGAACTTTAAGTCTTTGAAAAAAGAAATTGAAGAAGACACTAGAAAATGGAAAGATCTCCTATGTTCTCGGGTAGGAGGAGGTAACATAGTAAAAATGGCAATCTTACCAAAGGAATCTACAGATTCAACATATCGCCCAACAAAATCCCAGCAAAACTCTTCACAGACCTCGAAAGAACAATACTCAACTCCATACGAAAAAACAAAAAAGCCAGAAAAGCCTAAACAATCCTGTACAATAAAGGAACTTCTGGAGGCATCACAATCCCTGACTTCAAACTCTACTACAGAGCTACTGTACTGAAAACAGCCTGGTACTGGCATAAAAACAGACAGGAAGACCAATGGAATTGAATCAAAGACCCAGATATCAAGCCACACACCTACGAACACCTCATTTTTGACAAAGAAGCAAAAAATATAAAATAGAAAAAAGAAAGCATATTCAACAAATGGTGCTGGCAAAGCTGCATATCAACATGTAGAAAAGTGAAAATAGATCCATATCTAATGCCATGTACAAAACTCAAGTCCAAATGAATCAAAGACCTCAACATAAAACTAACCACAATGAATGTCATAGTGGGAAATACACTTGAATGCATTGGCACAGGAAACCATTTCCTAAATATAACCCCAGGAGCACAGACACTGAGAGAAACAATAAACGGGACCTCCTGAAACTGAAATCTTCTCTAAAGCAAAGGGCATGGTCAACAAGACAAATTGGCAGCCTACAGAATGGGAAAAGATCTTCACTAACCCCACATCAGACAGAGGGCTAATCTCCAAAACATACAAAGAACTCAAGAAATTGGTCATCAAAAGAACAAATAATCCAATAAAAAAAGAAAATGGGGGGCTGGAGAGATGGCTCAGGGGTTAAGAGCACTGGCTGTTCTTCCAGAGGACCTGGATTCAATTCCCAGCAACCACATGACAGCTAACAACTGTCTGTAACTCCAGTTTCTGGGGATCTGATACCTTCACACCAATCCACATAAAATTAAATAAATTATTTTAAAAAAATGGGGTATAGACCTAAACAGAGACCTCTTAACAGGAATCTAAAATGGCTGAAAGACACTTAAGGAAATGTTCAACATCTTTGCCATCAGAGAAATGCAAATCAAAACAACTCTGAGACACCATCTTACACCTGTAAGAATGGCCAAGATCAAAAACACTGATGGCAACTTATGCTGGAGAGGTTGTGGGGAAAAGGGAAGTCTTCTGCATTGCTGGTGGGAATGCAAGCTGGTATAACCCCTTTGGATGTCAGTGTGGCGATTTCTCAGAAAATTAGTAAACAACCTATGTCAAAACCCAGCAATGCCACTTTTGGGTATATACCCAAAAGATGCTCAATTGTGCCACAACTATGTTCATGGTAGCATTGTTTGTCATAGCCAGAACCTGGAAACAACCTAAATGCCCCTCGATCAAAGAATAGATAAGGAAAATGTGGTACATTTACATAATGGAATACTACACAGCGGAAAAAAAAATGACATTTTGAAATTTGTGAGCAAATGAATGACTCTAGTAAATATCATATTGAGTGAGGGTAACCCAGACCCAGAAAGAGAAATATCATATGTACTCATTCATAAGTAGCTTTTAGACATAAAAAAAAAGCCTATAATTCACAATCCCAGAGAACCTAGACAACAAAGAGGACCCTAATAGAGACATACATGGATGTAATCTACATGGAAAGGAGAAAAATGAAGACGGACACTAAAAAAGAAATCCTACACTAGCTCAGAATTGAGTGTAATTAAAACGTTATTTATTTAGGGGTAGACTCACAGATCACAGTCCTCTGCTGGAATGGGGAACAGCAACCGAATCCCGCAGCCAGAAAAGAGGCCGGACGCAAACTTTCCATGAGCATATATAGTATAAGAGGCCACGGCCAAGTGGGTGGGTATATTAAAGGCTACTGGCAGTAGGAATTCCTACAGCAGAAAAAGACAAGATCTCCTGAATAAACTGGGAGTATAGGAACCATGGGAGAGGGTAGAAGGGGAGGGCAGAGGAAGAGAAGGTATCAGAGAAAAATATATAGCTCAACAAAAACAATTTTTAAAAAAAAGAAATAATAGGGGCTGGAGAGATGGCTCAGGTTATGTATACTGACTGTTCTTCCAGGGTATCCGGGTTTAATTCCCAGAACCCACATGGAAGCTCACAACTATCTAACTCTAGTTCCAGAGGATCTGGCACCTTTACACAGACATACATGTATGCAAAACACCAATGCACATAAAACATAAAATAAAAAAAGAAATAATTTTAAATGGAAGATATATAAAGAAATGAAAAGTATGTTCTCCCAAGGTATCTAACAATGTTGCAAAGAGAAGCACTGTGTAAAGTGGCACTGCTAGGACTGGAGAGTGCACACTTAAGAGCACACTGCACTTACAAAGGACCCAGGTTCAGTTCCCAGCATCCAATGGCAATTTGCAACTGTATAGAACTCCAGGCAGCACTGCCAGCCTCGGTAAGGAAAGTTCCATCTGTGGTTTTCAGATATCATTTTCCCCCTTCCTACCCCATGTTATGGCTGCTGAAAATTCTCTGCATTCCATGCAAATATTGTTCCGATCAGACAACTGCACCTCCAGACTTCCCTGTTAAACCATAACGAGTACAAATTATGAACAAGGAATAAATGTGCACAAATGTGAGTAAATGTGTAGGTTTTACTACGGAGACTTAGGAATTCTTAGGAATCCCATCATAGTCTAGCATCCTAGGCTAGCACTTCCTAAAACCCGATCCCACCTAGCAGTATTCTCCACTGCTCAGTCCAAACCTCTGGAATTAGTCTTGATCCTCATTTTCCCTTGAGTCACATATACACACCAGCACATCACATGACTTCAAAACACAGCAGAATCCAAACAACTTTTCCTGCCTTTACCATCTTGCACGTCACACTGATAGAAGTGAAAGGCAAGACACAAGACTGGGGACAATGTTTACAGTGTATATATCTGATGAAGAGCTCTATATCAAAACACATAAATTTCTCAATGCTTATAGGAAAGCAAACTACTCAATTCTAAAAAATGAGCCAAAGATTTAATAGGCACTTTGGCCAAGAAGACATTTAGACAGAGGGTGAATAAGCACAATAAAGATACTGAACACTATTAGTCACTAGGATATGCAAATTTAATTAAAACCATAATGAGAAAACACTATGGATATATTAAAATGTTAAAAATTTAAAACTGACAAGATCGAATGTGACCAGGTTGCAAAACATTTAAATGTAAAATGATATAACTACTTTGGAAATTTCTTTCAACAGTTAAACATCCATTTTGATATAAAAAGAGTTTTGTTCAGTGTTTAGAAACTATCCACTTCAGAAGCTATGAACAGGATATAAAACTATATAAAGATGACACTTTTTGGTCCAAAGGCAATGAAAAAAAATCAAAGGACCCAACTATTCCACTAATATATTTTCCCAAGAGAAATAGCAGTGCATGTCCAGTTAAAAAGTGTGCATGAGGCCAGCTGGTGGTGGTGCACACCTTTAATCCCAGTACTTGGGAGGCAGAAGCAGGCAGATCTCTATAAGTTCAAGGCCAGCCTGGTCTACAAGGGTTAGTTCCAGGACAGGCTCCAAAGCTACAGAGAAGCCCTGTCTCAAAATACCAAAAAAAAAAAAAAAAAAAGATGTGCATGTTGTGCATGAACACTCACCCCTCCAAATTGGAAACTGTCCACATGTCTATCAACAGGTGAGTGGATAAACGATCTGCACCCCTGCAGAACACCACCCAGAATCAAAATCATTCAATAAATAAAAGCCTAAATGATCAATGAACACAAAATAATTATAACAAGTACTAGAAGTCAGGAAAGAAAACAACAGCAATGGGAATACTGCACGGTTCTATTACTTAAAACTCTGGGATATGCAAGCTGATATAAAGTGACAGAAACAGATCCAAGGTCACCTGCAACCTGAAGAGGGGTGGGTGCAGGGAAGGGCGAGAGGAAGGGGTGACAAAAGGACACAGGAGACTTTACAGGGTGCTAGGCTTTGAGTAGTTCCCCACAGCAGAACAGCAGATGTAGCAGCAAGTCTGCAGTCACTACTGTTGGAAAGGCAGAGGCAGAAGGATCACTTGAGCCCGTGAGCTCAGGGCCAGGCTGGGCAACATAGCAAGACCTCATCTCCAAATAGCTAAAGGTGAATTGAGTGTACCCCCAGAATTTACTCATTGGAAACTTAACCTCTGACGCAGCATCTCTCAATCTGTGGGTTGTGATCGACCCCTTTGGGGTTAATCGGCCCTTTCATAGGGATTGTCGAAGACCACCCTCCATACCAGATTGGTGTAGCCTAATGAGAGACACATGAGAGATTCATCCGCAAGAATAAATTAATTCTAAATAAAAAGGGGCTTAAGGCTATGAGGTCCTTCTCCTGCTCTCTCTTCCCTTTCACACAGGCGATGGATGGTACACCAAGAAAAACGTCAGCAAATGCAGGTCTCCACCCCGGAATTCCCTACCCCCAGGCTGAAAGCAAGAGATCTCTGCTCTTCACAATTACCTAGCTTCAGGACCCTGTGAGCGTGGCACAGAGTGGACACAGGAGGCGAGGGGATGCTCAGTAACTGCAGTCTAGCCATTTCTCTTAAGGAAACTGCATCCAAAAAAATGAGATACACAATAACTTAGAGTGAATTAACTCAGGCTCTAGATTAGATATACCAAACTGAGTGGCAAATAAAATACTTGGCATAAAGAAACTGCTCAAGTGAGCATTCCTACTTCATTCCATCCCTGCTCCAAAATGCTAAACAGTGCTGGAAAAAATGTGCAACCATGATGCCTATCTTCACTCTAAATGATGATTTCACAGACATGGGGGAGGGTAGACAGACAAGTGACAGGCAAATGATACAGATAAATAGATGAATAAATAGGTAACAGCTAGACAGATAATAAATATTGATTCAAAAATGATAAGTAGGTAGATAGATAAATGATACAAGAATCATATCATAAATTAGATGACAGTAGATTGATTAATGATTTATAGATAGGTGGTAGATTGATAAATAGAGTATAATTGGGCACATCAATGATAGACTGAGGACAGATACGATCGATAGATGATATCTAGATGACAGATATGTGTAGAGTTTATCACATGTAGTAAGCTTAACATAGCTATTCTAAAAGAATGCAGCAGACATTCTGTTAGGTGTTTTTAGAAAAAGTAAGTGGATGGAAACTGTAGGACGTGCTAAGGAAACAGAACCCTAGGGATGAAAGGGAAACACTATTCCAGCTCCCCAAGACCACTTTTTTCACATAAAAATGGAGGGCGAAAGGAAGGTCCCTTAGGATAACTTTACGGGGCCTTTCAACTGAGAAAGAGCATCCGAACAGGTGTAAGTGAACTCTTGCCACAGTTGGGGAATTTCTTTGACCTCATCCTAGAAATGTGGTCTGATTGCTTATTTGATATCATCTATATTTATAAACATACTTAACCCAATAATTCAATTTATCTTTTTTTAGGAAGTGGCCGCAGCCTCGAGTGAGTTTGGACTCCTCTGTCCTTCATCCCTCAGCTTCCTACTGACATAGGAAGGTCACCATTTCCATTTCATTCCTCTGTCTTGCGCTTTCATTAGAAATTCTAGTTCCACAAATCACCAATTTCAGCCTTGGTGCATGCAAACAGTCATGTCTTTCATAAGCAGCTCACAGGAGTTCTCTGCAATGATTCTTTTATGTCCAAAGCACAGTCTTGAACCACATAGAAGCACAGCGTACACTTGTGTTTAGATAATGTTATCCCCGTGACTCACCTCATTTCCACCAACTGCCTTGGTTAAAATCACAGCGGAAGACACGGGGGGAGGCATGCAACCTACTGTCTGCAAACTGAAAAATAAAAGAAAATCCAATTGTAAATAGTTCCTCATTTCCAGTTATAAATCAAAGATAATAGAGCGTTTGTCGGTATACTCTCCATGTTGAGCTGAGACACTACAGGACAACATGGATTAGAAGATATAGCAAATGTGTAGGCCCTGGGAGCTCCTAACATTATACATGCTTACATGGTTTTATTTTTTAACTTATTTAAACTTTGAAGGGCTGGGGTTTAGTTCAGCTGGCAGGGTGCTTGTTTAACATGCACAGTGCCCTGGGTGTCATCCTTGCACACATCAAATACGGCAGGCCTATGATCAATCCCAGCACTGCATGAGACCCCATCTCATCTCACTCACACACACACACACACACACACACACACACACACACACACAAAAAAAAAAAAAAAAAAAAAAAAACTTTAATTATAGAGTTCAAAAAACAAGAAGGTTATAGTAAGTGGAATCACTGAACAATAAATAAAATAGATACTATAATCTTGGGTTATTGCCATAGATCTCTTCCCGTGGAACTAGTACAATGGCACACACCTGTGTTCACAGCTCAGCAGATGGTGGGACAGAAGGAACATGAGTTCAAAGACTATAGGCAACACAAAGAACCTCTGTCACAAAAGAAAATCTTCCTTGTATTTTTATAGAAGATCTTTTGATAACAAATAAAGCTTAAAGATGACATCTAATGCTCAAAAATATTTGATAAAACAGAAGTTTACATTTTACAATTCTCAATTTTCATCAAATAAACAACATTCTCCTGTTGTAAAGTTATTTTGGAGGCAGTAATACTATCTCACACTTCTTGAATTCAGACCCCAGAGTGAATTCCCATATCTACTTTAAATGTTTTTATTAAATAATGCTCATATGTTTACGGTTATGATAGTAAGTCTATTCTCTCAGTTAGTGTAGAAAACAAGTTGCATGCCAGGAAAGCCAAACTATGGGCAGAAAACCTAAGGACTAAAACTGAAGAACATTCCTCAGTATTTGAACAGAACATGGCCCCACCAGAAGGAAAATTCATCAAGGACACAGGACACAAACACCAGCCTGGGCAACATATTGAGGCCTGTCACTCAAAATAAAGTAAGAACAGGGATCTGGGAAGACTTGTTTGGGTTTGTTTGTTTGATTAGTTGGCTGGTTTTCTGAGACTTGATGTAACCAAGGATAGCCTGAACCTGAAACCCCCATCTTCCTGCTTTAGCCTCCCTAGTGCTGGGCCAGCAGAACATTACTAATGATAACCCTGAGATGTACAATAGCACTTCAGAAGAAAGTTATTTAATTTCTAGGAGGTCAGTTTTCTCTCAGAATTCATCATGGGAGCTAGCTTTCACCTCAAGATCTACTTTAAACTTCTGGAGTAGAGTAGTAACTGTTCACCAAAACCAAGGTTCCATCTTTCACTGCTGAGTGGTTCTAACCCAACTCTGCTACCCACATTTTACCCTACCATGATTCTGAGGTAGAGCCTATCCTCCTTCCAACTAACTTGACTGACTAGTTTCTACTGTCACCTTGACACAACTTTGGAAAAAGGAACCTCAATCAAGGGAATGCCTCAATAAGCTTGGCCAATGTCTGTGAGGCATTTTCTTGATTACTATACGATATAGGCGAACCTAACACTCTGTGGGCAGCACCACAAGTGAGCCTGGGTTGTTTAAGAAAGGTAAGTCACAGAGAGCAAGCCAGTAAGCAATATAAGCAACATTCTTCCATGGCCTCTGCTTCAGTGCCTGCCTCCAGGTTCCTGCCCTGAGCTCCTGCTTTGATTTCCCTCAGTAAAGAACTCTTACCTGAAGTGTAATGAAATGAACCCTTCCAAAGCTGCTACTGGTCACGGAGCTTGTCACAGCAACCGAAGAGCAACCCAGAACATAAACATGCTAGGGAGGCCAAGGGAGACCAAAAAGAGCTGAGAAGAGATTACTCTAGATGAGGGAGAGCAAGTGTGGGTCCCTTTGACATCCTAGCGGGGATCGCACGACCTATTCTACCTCGTCACAGATGACAAGTGCTGCTCTCCTCATAAAACATCAGCGTGCCATCAGAATGCTCTTTCTGAGGACCACCTTTTAGAACCTGAGTCTCTCAGCTTCACACTTTTGTAAGCATTCTCTTATCTACAGCCTCAAGCCCCAGATTCTTCAGCCCAGTACTAAAAGAGTCTGCTGAGATGACCCTAAAGAAATCTTATGTCTCTCACTAATGTCTCATTTTGTAGCCCTCTACTCTAGGCAGACACAAACCTTGTTGAACTTGAACTGAAATGTCCTACCATTCTTCGTGTGTGTGTGTGTGTGTGTGTGTGTGTGTGTGTGTGTGTGTGTATAACCCACACATATAGCATATATATGTTACATGTATTCAATTGGATTGGGAGTTCCCTGAAGAAAAATAAAAACATCTTCCGACTCGTTGCATGCCCCACGCACAGTGGATGCTCAGTATTTCCTGACTCGTAGGACAAAGAATTACATCACTGCTCTGAAAAGAAGTCATCTTATTTATGTGGCATTTTACCTCTCCTAGTGAGAGGCAGTGCTCCTTCTCTGAAGTGCAGTACGGTGAAAAGTGCATTCCTGATCTCCCTTCGTACTTCTAGGCCATTGGTGTCCCCGAGCTCAGTAAATCAAGTTGCCATTCACCCTGTGGCTCAGCCCTGAAGCCTTAATCTCCTGGTGACTACCACAGCCTCCCAAGACAGAGGTCACAAAAACTCTAAGTTCCAATCAGTCCCAACACACTCATCTCTCCGTCGCCCTTCCACATTTCACTAGCCTCCACACTTGTTCCCCTGGTTTCGTCTCAAGCCCCCTACTAGCCACATCATGACCAAGAGTCCCATGCAAGCCTCGCATCCTGTGCTTCCCTCACTGCAGCCCGTGTAGCAGCTTCCTGCAGCATCCACGTAAGTTCTCAGCACAGTGCTCTCCAAACACTACCACCCTTCTGTCACATGACCAGGTCATGCCCACTGGCTTGCTTTACTGAACCTGTCTACAAACTCCCCAGGCTTGTTTCCGCCTAACTGCCTTTGTACATTGCTTCCTCTCCAAGAACTGTGGGAAGAATCAGAGTTCCTCAAGAGCCTGGTCACCCAATCCCACTGCACCCTTCCCTCTGACGTTACTCGTTTTCATTGTGTCCATCCTACTGGCTGTTGAATGTCTACTCTGAGTATCTATCGCCTCTGGGCGATTCACTAGCACATGACCACTTTTTTTTAATATTTATTTATTATTTATTTATTATGTATACAATATTCTGTCTGTGTGTATGACTGAAGGCCAGAAGAGGGCACCAGACCTCATTACAGATGGTTGTGAGCCACCATGTGATTGCCGGGAATTGAACTCAGGACCTTTGGAAGAGCAGGCAATGCTCTTAACTGCTGAGCCATCTCTCCAGCCCGCACATGACCACTTTTGTCTGCTATACTTTCTCCAACATAAGAAATAATCCCCGGCACACAGCAAGGCTAAATGCATAACAAAGAAATCATGCCATGGATGGAAAAATTTGATACAGTCAATGTCATTATTAAGTATGTGGTTAGGGCATGACTGTCCTCAATTTATACAGAGAAAAGCAGGTCTAAACTATGAGATAATTTTACTGAAAGTCATAGAGTGTGTCAGGGGTAGGTTCAGAGGACAACCTCTGAGCTCTGGGATCGGTGATTTAGCAGCTATAACATGATGCTCAAGTGAGGTTAGTTTTAAACTATTCTAATTAACTTTTCATTAATTAGATATTAATGTTATTAATAATTGTTAAGTTCTTTTCATTAAACATAGTAATATTTGTCATGAATTAAAGAAAAGATTCTAATGAATCTCCTGCTAAATTAACTATAACAACATAAAACAGAGTAAGTGAAAAATTAAACATCTGTGGCACACATATCCTTTTATTATACATTTTAAAAATGGGTATTGCACTCAGTCACAGTATCCCATGCTTGAAAAGATACAGATGGCCAAGGTAAGGCACCAGCTGACAGCCTACATTCCCATGCAGACTGATCTGGAGTCCTCCAGGATCTTCCGAAGCTCACTCTGTGAAGGGGCGGGGTGCATGTGTTTGTGCAGGCCCAGAGAGCATAGGAGAGCAGCAGCTACAATAGTCTCAATCTCCATGTTATTCCCTTGAGACTGGAACTGAACCTGGAACTGAGCTGGTGGCCAGCAAGCCTATAAAGCCTCCTGCCGCCAAAGACCTGGGGTTCTAGGCATGCTCAGGTCTTCAAGCTTGCTAAACCAAGCAAGCGCTCCTAAACACTGAGCCAGCTCCCGAGGTCCTTTCCTACTCATTTTATATACCCAGAAAGTGTACATTCCGGAACCTTAAAATAGGCACAGGGATCTACTTTAAGATTCTGTTAAACAATTCTTTCCTGAACCTCTAATGAAATGCTATTGTTTTAACAGATAGTGTTTATTTTTCCTAACTTATTTATTTTTATATGCATTGGTGTTTTGCCTGAATGTGTGTCTGTGTGAGGTGTCAGCTGCCGTGTCGGTGCTGGGAATGGAACCCAGGGCCTCTGGAAGAGCAGTACTGAGCCCCCAGACAGTATTTTTAAAAAGTGGTCTCCTTTCCTTATAACACACAAGTCCTTTTGTTGCAGTTGCCATGGAAACAATAATGTTACTAGAGCTGCCCCATTAAAAGAATACCCATCAAAAGGTTTAAACATACCCTTTTAAAAGCCATTCATTGATGGACGTGACTGATAAAAGCTGAAGAAAGAGCCATATTGCTGCTGGGAAGAAGGCTAGTGTGAAGGTTTGGATGAAAAGATGCAGTTTCAAATGTACCAACGCACTGGTCAGCTCCTGCAGAGAGAAGGACACAGGGCAAAGGTAAGAAAAAAAATTCCCTAGGGAGTGCTAGTAAAGTGACGTCATAGGCCTTAGCTTTCAATGCTGAATTGTTTCAAATCTTAGATCTTTACAAGCACGTGTATAAGAAAGGGCTGTAAGAGAGGAAGCATAATGATAATTATAAAATAGTTCCATAAAAAATCTCTGAAAGATCTAATTTCCTGCAAATACATAATATGCTCTAAAAATTCAGATCTGTACATTTCTGGACAGTACAGTAAAAGCAAACTAGCAGTAGGGTGGTATAAATTCAAAGACTGTTGATGATATAAATAAAACACATGTTTACCTACATTAAAAAATTACCTTAAACTGGGCAGTGGTGGCATATACCTTTAATTCCAGTACTATGGAGGCAGAGGCAAGTGGATCTATAAGTTTGAGGCCAGCCTGATCCACAGAATGAGTTCCAGGACAGCCAGGGATACACAGAGAAACCCTGTCTTGAAAAAAACAAAAAAAATTTTCTTAAAAATGTTCATAAGATTTATCACATTTTAGTCGAATATACTAATCTCTATTCATTGTATGAAATTTATCAGGCTTTGATTTGGGAAGATGTCATGAAATCTACAAATAATTTCTAAACCATATTCTCTTAGATAACAGTTTATAATTCCAAGGGATTCTGTTCCCTACTGACCACTCCTTGCAGTTCCTTCTTAGCAGCTTTTTGAGAAATAGCCATATGCCTGGAGCTAGGATAACCTGAGTACTCTGGTATCTCATTTACCTCCCAGAGCAGCCCCATTAGGACAGTATAATGGACAGGAGGATAGTAATGCCTGGCTGCACTGCTGAGGACACTAAGACTGAGCCCACCCACACAGTAAGGACCTGATCAAGTCCATTCCTGACACACTACCAACCAAATCCAGGTCTGCTACTACCATGGTATCACACGCTGCCCCACGAGGATAAGCAATGCACACTCAAGATTGGGCACTTTCAGAGTGGAATAGCCATAGACAGAAAGGCACGTTGGGATGGAGGTGTAGCTCGGTTGGAGAAGTGCTTGCCTAGCATGCAGAAGCACTAACTTTGGTTCCCAGAACCACATAAACCAAGTACAATGGAACACACCTGCAATTCTAATACTAGAGAAGCTGAGGAAGAAAAATCATAAGTTCTTGGAACTAGCTCTTGTAGACCAGTTGTGGCCTTGAACTCACAGAGATCTGCCTGCCTCTGCCTCCCGAGTGCTAGGATTAAAGGCATGTGTCACCACCGCCCGACTAGATGATGAATTCAATGCCATCCTCAGCTACTTAGTGAATTTGAGATTAACCTGAGCTATATGAGACCCTGTCATAGAACAAACAAAACAACATATTAAACATGTTATGAGTCCCATAGCCAGAAAATACAGAATAGTTAACGCTGCAATACAAATCACACACACACACACACACACACACACACACACACACACGCATCTATATTTGCTTTATATGGTTATTCTGCTGAAATCCAACACATTTAGGAAACAGTAGGATCAGATGCAGTGGCACACACTTTTAATCCCTTAGAGGGAATTAAATACTTAGAAGGCAGAAACAGGACGATCTCTGTGAGTTTGAAGCCACCTTGATCGACATAGTGAATTCCAGACTAGCCAGAACTACATAGTGGGACCCTGCCTCAAAAAATAAACAAACAAACGAATGAATGAATAAAAAGAAAAAATGGTAGAAAAGGCATAGCCTTTTTAAAAGTCAGATAACAAAATCAAACAAACAATAGTAAAAAAAATAATAAGCAAGGGCCAGAGAGATGGCTTATCAGGTAAAGATATTTGCTGTACATGCCTGGGGTCCTGGATTTGATCCCTAGGATCATGGTGGAAAGACAGAATCAACTTCCAAAGCTGTCCTGACTTCCACAAGCACACATACATGCACCTCCCAACATACATCAGGAATCACCCGTAAGACAAAGGGGTTACAAGCAATCACACACTCACCAGTTTTAACGTGCACATTTCAAAATGTGCAACAGACCCTCAGCCTCAGAGCTACGGCTACCTGATCATCTATAACAGCAGGCTAGTGCAGACTCATCTGCTCTCCCATTAGCGCCCACCTCTGTCACCCCATGAGGAGACACACCAGTTCCTCTTTGGTCCAAGATGTCTCTAAAAGTATGAAATGTTCTGATAATCTGGGAATATCAGGCCCACTAGAACCACACTAGGTCCTTCAATGGACCCAAAAGAAAACAACACTCATAAAGTGAATTAGAATCTTCAAAGTTACATCCTTAAGAAATCTGACACCAGCCAGGAATAGTAGCACACACCTTTAACCCCAGCACTTGGGAGGCAGAGGCAGGTCAGCCTGGTCTACAAAACGAGTTACAGGATAGTTAGGACTGTTACACAGAGAAACCCTGTCTCAAAAAAATCAAAAAACAAAGTCGGACACGAGCACTTTACAGATGCTCAATACTTTTAAAAGCAAATCATCAGAGGCACCTGATACATAACAGAGAAATTTGCTTTGTAAAAATCATCATCACAAAACTTTTAGCTAGAATGCAACAAACAAGGCATTTGTGCATATTTCTTACAGGTCTTTCAAATATAATAACTTTTCTCAAGAATAATTTGGGAATATATATCAAGAATAATACAACCTCTTGAACACAAATTTCTAGGTACTAATTCTAAGGATAAAAGTGGTTACAAATATTCATAAGGCTATTATATTATCTATTTGTTTGCCCTTTTGCTTGTTTACTTGTTTATTTTGAGACTGGTCTCAAGCAGCTCAGGCTGGCCTCAAATTCTGTAAACAGCCCAAAGTCATCATGATCCCCCTGCCTTTATCACCTAAGTATTAGAATTACAGGCATGCAACAACCACACCTGGTTTGTTCAGTGGTGGGGATTAAACCCTGGGCTTCATTCTTGCTAGGCAAACATTCTACCAATTACACCATATGGCTAGCCCACAACAATACCTGTGAAGATCCAAGTCTGAAGATAACTTAAATGTGCAAATCTGGGATGATATAGCTTGCATATGGAATGTCCCTACAGGCTGAAGTGGCAAAGGATGGCACCCAGCAGGTGGCGCTATATTGGGAGGTAGAAATTTTAGGAGGTGAAGCTAAGCTGGAGGATGTAGTCACAGGAGGCATGCCTGTCCCCTCCCCTTTATGCGTCTCACTTCCTCTCCTCCATGAGACAAGCAGCTTTACCAAGTAATCCCTCCCCCACCACAATGACAGTCAGTCTCACTGTACCCAAAGTGATGGACACAGCCAACCACAGACTGAAATCTATGAAACCATGGGCCAAAGTAATCATTCTTCCCTTTAGATTGTTTATCCCAAGTATTTGTCAGAGAGTTTAAAAAAAAAAAAAAAACAAAAAAACTAGCACATGGGAGAACAATTAAATAGGCTGAAGCCTAACCAGCGTTGTGAACGGCTAACTTTACTGCCGAGGACTAAACAGGGACCTGACTTACACTCTTCCCCTGGCACAAGCTATGGAGAAAGCTGTCAACTAGTTCCTTCCATTCTAGAATACTGAATGAGACTGAGAGAGTGCTGGTCATTTATGGACAAGACCTTGGTCCACCTCCAGAACTTCCACCCCCACCCAAGATCTGAGTTTGGTCCCCACAACCCATCTTGAAAAAGTCAGGCATGTTGTCATGAAAGAGGCAAAGACAAGGGGATCCCTGAGGTCTCACTGGCCAGTCGATTTAGCCTACTTGGTATGTTCCAGGTCAGTGAGACTTTGTCACAAAAATAAAGAGGTAGAGGATAGGGACAATGGCTGAGAAACAATACTAAAAGTTGTCCTCTGCCCCCCCAACAAACACACAGAAAAACACATACAAACATGCATACACACACAAGCAAACAAACATGCATACACACACGGGCACGCATATGGACACACATACATGGGTACATAAACATGCATATACACGCCCATACAAAAACAAAGAACAGAAAATAAAAAGCAAATAAGCCCTATAAAACCCAAGATAGCATTACTTATGTGAATTTAAGGCCACATGTTTAAATATACCACCATGAATGACTGGAAACTGGCTCCATGAGACAGTTTATTCATTTACATATAATTCAGATCAGATTCCACTGCCATCACACACTGGCTACAACAGAGCCTCGGGGAGCATCAAGAGATGCTCGAAACCAGAGCTCTGACTAGGATGCCCAAATCATACATCAATTTCCCTTCCAGCGTGGCCTTTCTTCCTGACAGCTTCAGAGCTCTTAGCATAAAACAAGAACCTTGAACAAAAAGCTTAGAATTTTCTGTACTTACTATTTGGCTATTGGGATTTCAAAAATCTTCATCAGTTTAGAAAAATAAAGAAAACCCTGTCTTTCCTGCCCTACTCGGGACGCTTTTGGAGGTTCTGAGCTCTGCTGTGTTCCTAACCCTGTAGCCACAAACACAAATATTTATTTAAATGAACTGGCCTTGCCACAGTTGATTACAAGTTCTCTAGAAACCTAAGTCTGAAGTTGTATAATAAGGCTAGAATATCACTCGGCAGGGATGAGGTCTGAAGAAAGAATGAGGAAGGAACCTGTGAATGGAATCCAGATCTCCAAGAACAAAGATCTCTGTTCCCTAAATAATTTGGAGTTGTGTGTCATCATTCTCTTAATAAAATTGTTCTTTGCCAAAAAAAAAAAGTAAGGCTAGAATATGTGCAGTTTCCCCATAGGCTCGTTCCTGTGTGTGTGTGTGTGTGCGCGCGCGTGTGTGTGTATGTGTGTGTGTGCGCGTGTGCGCGCGCGCATGCAAGTGCCCAGGCCATGCATGCATGGGTATCCTCTATCACTTTCCACCCGTTTATGTAATAGAAAAAGTTCTATTTTATTTCATCTGAGCCTGGAGCTCTCTCTGGAATTCACCTGACTCTGCTCCAACAAGTGCCATGCTTACAGATACATGTCATTAGAATGGTTTTCACATGGGCCCTAAGGGTCACAGCTCAGGAGCTAGTGTTTACACAGAAGTACTTTACCCACTGAACCATCTCCCCAGTCTTAGGTTCATATTCTGAACATTCACTCCCCCGCTGGTTGGCACTACTTTCAGAGGGTCTACAGAAGGAATCTTTGAGAATGGAGGATATCTGGCAGGAGTAGACCTTGGAGGTTAGAAACTGGGCCTTGGCTCCATCCCACCCTCTGCTTTGCTTTGGTCTGCATGATATGACCGGGCTCTGTGTGCACCCGCTGGTAAGAGCTGCCTCACTGTGCTTTCCCTGCAGGACGAGCTGGAGCCCTGAGCCCAACAAGCTCTCTTCTCTGAGCTGTGTCTGTCCGCAGTTAGACATAGAGATGTAATAGTAACTACCACACTGGCTAAATATAAGGTAAGTTAAATACCAAAAACATTCCAAAATCATTTCATTTGGTTTTCAAAAATTAGAAACCAATAGTCATAAAACTGAAGATTTAGCTGCAGTGGTGGTGCACGCCTTTAATCCCAGCACTCGGGAGGCAGAGGCAGGCGGAGCTCTGTGAGTTCAAAGCCAGCCTGGTTTAGAGAGGGAGTTCCAGGATAGGCAAAGCTACACAGAGAAACCCTGTCTTGAAAAACCAAAACAAACAAAAAACTGAAGATTTAACATTGCATTAGCATAGGACCCTTTCTGATTTTCATAAATTAGAGAAACGGGCTGGAAAGATGGGTCAGTTTGTAAAGTGCCTGCTACATAAGCACAAAGCTTAGATACTCTGCACTATGCAAAACACCGGGTGTGGTAAATCCTGTGGGACCCTGGTGGGTGGAGGGAGAGGGGAGAAACAGGCAGATCCCTGGACTTCAATAGGCAGCCAGTTAGCCAATTGGTGAACTTGGGTTCAGTGAGAAACCCTATCTCAAAACTAATGTGGAGAGCAACAGAGAATACTAGACATCAACCCCTGGCCTCCATACAATGTGCACACATACATATGCAAACACAAACACACACACACTACATAAAAATACAAAGTAAAATAAATATATAAACTAATTCATCATTAAATAGTGATTTGAGTAACACTCCATAAAATATTCACTATAAGCCAGACGGTGGTGGCACACGCCTTTAATCCCAGCACTCGGGAGGCAGAGGCAAGTTGCTCTCTGTGAGTTCGAGGCCAGCCTGTTGTAAGAGGAGCGGGCCTGCTTTTCGGCGCCCGGCTAGCTTAACCCCCGAAATAATTACACAGAAACTGTATTCATTTAAACACTGCCTGGCCCATTAGTTCTAGCCTCTTCTTGGCTAACTCTTACACATTCGTTTAACCCATTTCTAATAATCTATATGTCACCAAGAGGTTGTAGCTTGCTGGGAAAGATTCCTAACCAGCATTAGTCTCTGGCAGGAGAGCCATGGCATCTGCCTGTCTGTCCTTCTTCCCAGAATTCTGTTCTGTCTACTCTGCCCACCTAAGGGCTACCCTATCAAAAGGCCAAGGCAGTCTCTTTGTTCAACCAATGAAAGCAAAACAAATACAGAAGGACCTCCTACACCACCAGCCTGGTCTACAAGAGATAGTTCCAGGACAGGCACCAAAGCTACAGAGAAACCCTGTCTCAAAATAAAAAAAAAAAAAATCACTATAAATCAAAGCTGGGTAGGACAAACTCAAATGCTTTCATCAAATAAACTCAAGTCAATAATTTACTATCTCAAATGAACAAAAATGCACTATTCTAGGACCAACTAAGATAGAAAATAATCATAAAAATCATAGATCCAGTTAAAATTAATTTAGAATTATTAAGTAAAAAATAAATTACAAAACTGTTACTTCCCACTTCCTAACTAACTGCTAGACTGACCCTGAAACAGCAGCCTGAGAGGCAGCCTGGCCTTATTCCCTGACGTAATCTAAGTTAAATTGCTTTTGAGACTGACTGGCTGTTGTACTGGTTTAGAAGGGGTCTTTGGTGGAGGGAATGGCTTTGATGGCCACTCATACCACAATAAAATACAGGATCAAAGCAATTCATCATTATATCCAAATTAGCTGGGTAACCCTGCAGGCTTCCTAGGTGCTGACAGAAGTTGGTCCTTAGAGAAATGCTGATAGCTGTGACATTCTTCCTTCATCAACTCTTACAACCCACAACGTTGGCTGCTTTACAGAATAACATTAAATAAGAAGCTAAGGAGTAAGAGATATGAAGTCTCTTGCCAGATATCCCATGGCATAAATAACAGCTGTCGCCATTAAATAGATACCAGGGGACACAGTTAGAGCCATGTCCCAAGCAGAGGACTTGGGTAATGCAGCTGCTCCACAAAGCTTAGCCAAGGCAAGCAGGAAGACCTCAAGTCATATCTGACCTGCACCTCATCATGGCAAACACCATTCTGCATCGCATGCCCACATTTAGAACCAACTGTAGAACTCAGGTGTTCAAAGAAAAAGCCTATTCCCTCTAACAATGGTTACCTCGAATCAATAACATTTCTAACGAGCCTATAGTTAACAGAACAGGAAAACAATCCTCCATCAGTTATTTTCAGAAAGGCAATCCATCAATGAGGATATTTAGAATTGCTGGAATGTAATTCATCAGTTATAAACACTACACACTAACACTGTGTATATCAAAAATACCCCAATGAGATCTATAACAGCCTAATAACTACTGAATGAAAACATTAACAAAATCGGTCCTCCATGTTGATAACAGGGTGGCCTAAGAAAGAGGTAACTGACTTTAGTCTGTCTGAGTTTGCTTTCTATTGCTGTTATAAACACTGTGAGCAACGCAACCTGGGAAGGAAAAGGTTACTTCATCCTATGCGTCCATGTTACAGGCCATCATGAGGGAATTTAGGGCAGAAGGTCAACAGGAACCTGGAGCAGGAACTGAGCAGAGACCAGTGCTACTTACTGGCTTGCTCCCCAAGGCTTGCTCTGCAGAGGTGGCACCACCCAGTGGGTGGGCCTTCCCACATTAATCCTTAATCAAGAAAATGCTCCCCCGCCCGGGTCTTGCCTACAAACAGCCCGATGGAAACACTCCTAAAATATGTTCCCTCTTCCCAGGTGACTCTAGTTCTGTGTCAAGTCAACAAAAAGTAGCCAGCACAATATTCACTCAGATCACACCAAAATCCTACCGTGTAACCTAGCTACAATCCTAGGCATATACCCAGAGGATCCATATCCTACCATAGAAATACTTGCAAATCTATATCCTAGATATATTTATTTATATATCCCAGCTGCTCTACTGAGAATAGCTACAAAATGGAATACACCTAGATGTCCATCAACTGATGAATACCTAATGAAAGTATGGTAGATAAATACAATAAAATTTTATTCAGTTGTAAGAAAAATAAAATCATTAAATTTACCAAAAAAAATGGATGGAAGTGGAAAACAATTACACTAAGGTAAATCAACCCGGAAAGAGAAAGTCTGTAATACCTCTCGCATGTGCAGGCTAGCTTCAGATTTACGTTTGTGTGTTTCATGTAAGTAGAGGTCAGGCAACAGAGAAGGCTCATGAGAGAGGGCAACAGGCCTTCATGGAAGGAGGAGAGCAGGGGTAGACGTGGGGGAACGGAAGCAAGGACGGTATGGGGGCTGGGAGATGGTTCAGCAGTTAGAACGCTGGCTATTCTTCTAGAGGACCCAGGTTCAGTTCCCAGCACCCACATGATGGCTCACAACCATCTATAACTCAAGTCTCAGGGGACCCAACAACCTCCTTAAGCCTCCATGGGCAATGCACACACCATGGTGTACAGATAGAGATGAGTACAAAATACCCATAAAATAAAAATAAATAAATCTGTACAAATAAATTTTTGAAGTGTTTGAAAAGATGTGCACTTTGCGGGTGGACCATGCTTCCCCTAGAAGACGCGGGTTATTAAAAGAAAATCTCAAGGCCAGGTATGAGATATCTCCCTACAAGTTTTTGGTTAATGAAACCCCAGAGGCCATCAAACAATACAAGATGTTGCTACCCACAATAACTCAGGGCAAGATCCTATTGCTGAAGACACTACGTACGTTGGGTATGCATACAGATAGAGCAAGACTGAACTGAGCTCAAAACTTCTCTGCTAGCTACTTTTCATAGTGCCAAAAGGAGCTATGCAGGCTCCTGGAGGATAAAAGCCTGGGTAGCCTGCCTCTCCAGGACGTGCTGCCAGCAGTGTAACATTGACACGACACCTATGAAGGCAATCCAGTACTTAGACCTGGATTTAAGGCCTGTTCTATAAGAAGGAATTCTTGCCTGACATTGTAACCCTGGTCAAAAGCCCATGGCTGGCAGGTCATGGGCCTTGCGGGGAAGGGGACAGACACAGACGGGGCATATATTATTGTTTTGCTAAACAGGCGTGTTGTCAGACTTCCTTCTAAATATTTATACTTATAGGTATAGATTCATGCTACACTCAAGCTTGGTCAGAAGCTCCTTTCTTATGCAGACATCCATTAATGCAAACACCCATGACTATTCAAAGTGCTGAGAAGTGACTGTTGAGTGCTGGTCCTAAATGAGACACTAGCTCCATCTCAGAGATTATCACAACACAAGGGACAGAAAGACTCAAGGGCCATCTAGATGTGATATGCCAGTCACATTCATGAACTCAGAGTAGCTGTGCCTAGCTGCACGAGACCTGCACAAAGTCAATTAGGTCAATAATTCCAACATGGATGGGTTAAAGAGATGGCTCGTGGCTGCTATCCCAGAAGACCCAGGATCAATTCCCAGTTGTGAACATGGCAGTATTGTATATAACACAAGTTCCAGGATATCTGACCTCCTCAAGCACCTCCATGCATGTCAGTGTCTGGGTACACTGACATACACAGACAAAATGCCCATGCGCATGAAATAAAAATAAATAAATCTTTAAAAAGTGCCAGGATTAAAGGCATGTGCCACCTCTGCCCAGCTTAAAGACATTTCTACTAAAAAAGAGAGAGCGACTCAGACTGTGATGGCACACACTTTAATCCCAGCACTCAGGAGTCAGAGGCAAGTGGATCTCTGAGTTCAAGGCTAGCCTAGTCTACAGAGACAACCAAGCCTACACAGAGAAACCCTGTCTTGAAAAAACAAAACAAAAATGCTGAAATCCACATTAGAATAAGATTCTCCCATCTATAAGAATAAGATGTTATAATATTTATTTCTGGCACATTTATGTGTGTGCTGTGCATGTATATACACAAATGTTTACATGCATGGAGATGCATATTTCATGTATGTGGGTGTACATTTACGTTCTTCCATCTGAGGGCTGGGGTTGATGTCTTGTGTCTTTCTCAATCACTCTCCAGTTTATTTACTGAGGGACAAGATGTCTCCAGAATAGCCCTTTGGCTGGTTTAGCTAGCCATCTTACTAGGGGATGCCACACCCACCTCCTGAGTTGAGATTACAGAGGGTTCTGGGACCACATGCTCCTTCCTCACACTTGCACTGCGTTTACTCACCAAGCCATCTCCAAGCCTCTAGAAATTATACTTTTAGAACTTTATGATGTTCTTAGAAACCACCTAGTAAAATCAACATGTAGAAGAATGAAAATAGACTCATATCTATCACCATGCACAAAACTCAAGTCCAAATGGATCAAAGACCTTAACATAAAGCCAGCCACACTGAACCTTATAGAAGAGAAAGTGGGAAGGACACTTGAACGCATTGGCACAGGGAACCACTTCCTAAATAGAACCCCAGCAGCACAGACACTGAGAGAAACAATTAATAAATGGGACCTCCTGAAACTGAAAAGCTTCTGTAAAACAAAGGACACGGCCAACAAGACAAAACAACAGCCTACAGAATGGGAAAAGATCTTCACTAACCCCACATCAGACAGAGGTCTGATCTACAAAATATACAAAGAACTCAAGAAATTGGACACCAAAAAAATCACGTAATCCAATAAAAAAAATGGAGTACAGACCTAAACAGAGAACTCTCAACAGAGGAATCTAAAATGGCTGAAAGGCACTTAAGGAAATGTTCAACATCCTTAGTCATCAGAGAAATGCAAATCCAAACAACTCTGAGATTCCATCTTACACCTGTAAGAATGGCCAAGATCAAAAACACTGACGACAACTTATGCTGGAGAGGTTGTGGGGAAAAGGGAACACTTCTGCATTGCTGGTGGGAATGCAAGCTGGTACAACCCCTTTAGATGTCAGTGTGGCGATTTCTCAGAAAATTAGGAAACAACCTTCCTCAAGACCCAGTAATACCACTTTTGGGTATATATCCAAAGGATGCTCCTCAATCATGCCACAAGGACATGTGCTCAACTATGTTCATAGCAGCTTTGTTTGTCAGAGCCAGAACCTGGAAACAATCTAAATGCCCCTTGATCAAAGAATGGATAAGGAAAATGTGGTACATTTACACAATGGAGCACTACACAGCAGAAAAAAATAACGACATCTTGAATTTTGAAGGAAAATGGATGAAGCTAGAAAACATTATTTTGAGTGAGGTAACCCAGACACAGAAAGACAATTATCACATGTACTCATTCATAAGTGGCTTTTAAGCATAAAGCAAAGAAAACCAACCTACAAATCACAATCCCAGAGGACTTAGACAACAATGAGGACACCAAGAAAGAAAAACTTACATAGATCTAGCCTACATAGGAAGTAGAAAAAGACAAGATCTCTTGAGTAAATTGGGAGCATGGGGACCTTGGTGGAGGTTAAAAGGGAGGAAGAGACAGGGAGGGGAGCAGAGAAAAATGTAGAGCTCAATAATAAATATCAATAAAAAATGCATAAAATAATAAAGAACTGAATCAAAGTCCAGGGTTAGAAGAGAAGAGCAACTATAAAAAAAAAAAAGTATTTCCTTTTATCGTCTTGCAGTTTAAGTGTAAAGAAAGCCACATATCTTCCTTACTCGTCTCTCGCATGTGACAGTCTCTCTGTATCTTTACTTCTGAGACAATCCAGTTCCGTGAAGACTGGATCAGTGACGACCATCACCCATATGCATCACAGATTGTGACTTCTCAGTAACAATCTTAAAACGACTCTCAGAACACTAGAATGTGCTCCTTTAAAAAGTAGTTCAGAGATGACACAACAAACATGACTAGATCACATAAGGCCCAGGACCAAAAGATAACCCGGAGCGTTGTAGAAACCAAACTACCTAAAGAGCCTGGATATACCTCAGTAGAGCAGGTATACCAGTCTTCCCCAGAATGTAAGAAAGACAATAAAGCAGGTACTTTAGTCCATTACCACACTAATAAAACTAATTTTTAAAAGAAAAATTATTTCTTCGTTTTGGTTCTTGTTTTGTGTAGCTCAAGCGAACCTCAAACTCATGGCAATCCCCTGACCCCAGCACCCTGAATACCAGATGTTTGAATGACAGTGGCCCCATAGGGTGATATTTGAATGCTTGGTCCCCAGATGGTGGAACTGTTTGGGAAAGAGGAGGGTGTGGCTCTGCTGGAGAAGTTTCCCTGAGGGTGGGCTTTGCAGTTTCAAAAGCCCACAAAATGCCCAGTTAGCTCTCCTGCCTCCTGGTCGTTGTCTCAATATGAAAGCTCTCAGCTACTGCTCCAGCACACCTGTCTGTCTGTGGCCCTGCTCCTGCCATGATAATGGACTCAGCCTATGAAACCACAAGCAAACCCCGAATTAAATGCTTTCTTTTAGGAGTTGCCTTGGTCATGGTGTCTCTTCACAGTAACAGATCAGTGACTAAGACAGCAGAACTAGAGGCATGTGCCACTACACCTGGCTTAAAAATACATTTTTAATTACTGGTATTACCACACATCTTTCTTCTGTAGCAGGTGAGATACAGTATTACAGCCTTACTTTCTGCTTCCTTGATTACATCTCTTCATAAGGATACTTTCCATACCAACGTCTTCATTAAAAGAATGGTCATCAAGCCAGGCGGTGGTACATGCCTTTAACCCCAGTACATGGAAGGCAGGGCCAGGCAGAATTCTGTGAGTTTGAGTCCAGCTTAGTATACAAAGCAAGTTCCAGGGCAGCCAGAGCTGTTACACAGAGAAACCTTGTCTCAAACCACTAAAAAACAAAAAACAAACAAAAAAAAAAAACCACCATAATGTTCAGCCAGGCCGGGCACAGTGGTGCCCGCCTTTAACCCCAACACTCAAGTGGCAGAGGCAGGTGAATCTTCGTGAATTCAAAGCCAGCCTGGTCTACAAAGTGAGTTCCAGGACAGCCAGGGCTGTTACAAAGAAATCCTTTCTCAAGAAAAAAAAAAAATTAAATACAACAAAAAACTCCATGTAATCCCACCTCTAGGTCCTGAATGCTCAACTATGAAGGCCCTATACATATGCAGCAAGCTAGTCCCGCTGCTATCCAAGTAACTTTCTGTCACAGTGAAGCCTCCGACTGCAAACAGCTTCACAAAGGCCCGAGACTTCAGCACTCAGGACAAGGTAACGTCTCTGCACTTCTCTTCATGTGCTCACAAGGTGACAATACCTCTGTTTTTAACGACAGTCCACTGTTAAAGAAGATCGTAGCGACAGCAATGTAGGACACAGTTATCTCTGGCTTCAGTGGTCCTACAAAGAGAGCAACGAGTCAGTTAGAAGAGCATGTGCAGCAAATCAGTTGGTTTGAAAGAAGACTACTTTCAACATCAGTGTTGGACCTGTTCTGCTGGAAGCTTCACCCCAGCCGCTGGCGTCCATATACCACAGTCTGAGATATGGGTGGAAGCTTCACCCCAGCCGCTGGCGTCCATATACCACAGTCTGAGATATGGGTAGAAGCTCCACCCCAAGCCCCCTTCCCCAGAAAGTCCACCAAATGATGAGCCCTCCTCCAGAGATACTCAAGACTACTCCCACAGGGTAGTTAAACTGCCCCCCAGGAAACAGACATGTGGTTTGCCTATCTTCCTTTCCTGTCTCCTTTCTGGGGTCTGGAAAATCATCCAGGTGTGTTTTATCCATTAAACCTGGGATTTTTCTGATTCAGTTTGATTTGGTCTGATTTGGATTGCTACATCGGTAAAGAGGCTCATCGGGGTACAGAAACTTTTCCCATTTCCCCACATGAGGCGTCTCCAGTGATATTATCATGCCTAAAATGTCAACAATGCCCAGGTAGAAAAGCTGGGGCATATACTATTTGATTCCCCTGTACTTGTGTTCCTAAAAGGCATATCTACACTGTTTCTATATCAATGTATCTGTGAGTGGGACCGTACTTGGAAATAGGATTACAATAGATGAAATTTAAGTTTAAATGAGGTTTTACTGCAACTGAGTAGTTATCCAACAACTACCTATGTTTGCCTGTCTGCTTGTGTGCTTGCAGTACAGGGATGAACTCCGGGTCCCGCACATGCCAGACAAGCACTGGCAGGCAGCCCAAGTGACTGGCATTCTGAGAGGCATGTTTGTATGTAGACACACAGTAAAGACAGGGCAATGGTTGGAGTTACGATACCACACGTCCAGGAAGCCGCAGGTACGTGTGAACACTAGTTAAAGAAGCAAGAAAGAGGCCCCCAGAGCCTTTGGATATCTGGCCTAGAGAACTGAGAGAATAAATGTCTGTCATTCTGATGTATTTCTTAGGTAATTTACTGCTAGACTGGGTTTGCTTCAAGTCAAATTACATGATCACAATCATAGAGTCCCCAAAATCCTCTACCATATCTACTGATATTTTGGGGATATAGGTAGATGGATGATCAAACTGAAAGAAATCACGATTTATTCAAGTTGTTCAACAAACACTTGTTAAGATATATCTTAGATATTTGTAGAACAGCATAAAATAAAAGAAACGAAAATTCCATCAAACAATGTAATAAACTATTTCATATGCCTGGCACTTTACAAAGCCTTTAGCTGAGACTGGGAAGGCAGAGCACAAGGGTCAGGCAAGGGTGAAAGGCGCTCCGCTGGCAGCACACACATTTAAAAAGAGGCACACTGCCCTCAAAACGGTGAGTGCATCTCTCTCAATACTCCAGGTACATACTTCAACAACTATAGAGGTCCATTAAGAAGCAGAATTTAAAAGCAAGAAAATTTAAAATTTAAATTTAATTTAAAACAAGACTGCTCCCAAAAAACTTAACTATCTGAATTTTTAACTCAAGCTTTTTTTACTCCCCACCCCCACTCCCTCAATTTTTGTCAGTCCAGAGTGGCGCCTCCAGAATTTCTTGACAGGAAGGGTCAGAGAGAATCAATGAGATGGTTACATGCAAAAAATAAAGCCAGGTTCAAAGACATTTGTATATAGGTAATGTGTGGCATTCTTTCAGTGTTCCAAATTCCAGAGACAAGCCACACAGACTTTTGTTATATTAGACACACATCTAAATAATTGTAATCAAGAAATGGAATGGGGCTATTCCAGGGTTACTTACAACGTACCTGTCAGGGAGAAGGGGGATTAGGGAGACCCAAGGCTCCTCAATCTCATAGAGATCTGCCTGCCTCTGCCACCCGAGTGCTGGGATTAAAGGCATGTGGCACTACCGCCCAGCTCATTCTTGACACACACAACTGTAAGGCTAACAGGTGGTCCCAAATAGGGAACTCTGCAGGACTAGAGGTCACCCAGGACAGAAATGAAAACTCGGCAAATCCTTAAACAGAGGAATGAGTTGAAACTAGGATATAAATGACCCTTTTCCAAGCTAATAATTCCATTTCCCAGGTCACCAAAAAGATTCAGATTTTTATAAAGCACAATTAGTTGGAGTTTTCCTCTGCTTTTACACAATTCAAATAATATTAGTCACCAAAAATGGAAGGAACTCACACAATCAAAAGAAAAATGGGCTACTAAGAAAATGAAGCCACTTTGAGTTAGAAAATACAATCTTTTTATTTTGTTGTTGCTATTTGTTTTCTGAAACAAGGTCTCTCTATAGAGCTCAGGCTGTCCTGAAACTCACTATCTAGAACAGGCTGGACTTGGCCTCCCTAACAATGGAATTAATAGGGTTTGCCACCCTGCTTGCCTCTTCCAGTCTCTTAACGGAAGAAAAAAGAAACTCTTTGTAAAGGTGACATTCCACAGAGCCATTCCTCATCTATGGCGATCTCGCCTCCAAGTATTATCTAAAATATCCTTTTTTTAAAAAAAAGATTTATTTATTTACTGTGTATTCAGTGTTCTGCCTGCATGTATCCCTGCAGGCCAGAAGAGGGCACCAAATCTCATTACAGATGGCTGTGAGCACATGTGGATGCTGGGAATTGAATTCAGGACCTGTGGAAAAGCAGGCAAAGAAAGCTCTTAACCACTGAGCCATCTCTCCAGCCCATCATACAACTGCGAGGTTTGGGCATATGCTTTTGGTCCTAGAAGATAGAAGAGGGTCCCTGTGAGAAGACCAACCTAGACTGTATGTGTAGCTAATGCTAGGTCAGCCAGGGCTACACTGTGAGAAATCTCAAAAAAGAACGAATTAACTGAGCCAACAAGCTCCACCAGAACAGGTACAAGGGAGTAACCGCTGAGTGAGTGAGCCAGAGCCAGAGACTGCTGAGGGTCCGGACGTGAATCCGGGACCTTCAAGTGAATGGACCTAGGCCAACACCCCCGTGGGTCTGGGCAAGAGTCTAGAACCTCCCAGGAACTAGGCCAGAGCCAGGACCTCTGTCAGCCTGGGCGTGAGGCTGGGTCCTCTGAGGGAATAGGCAGGATCTCGGCAGGGCCAGACATGAATCTGGGACCTCAGATAGAGTAGGCCTGAGCCAGGTCCTCTGTGGGTTCAGACATTGGTTTGGGACATCAAAGGGAATAGGCAGGAACCTGGAACCCCTGCAGGTCCCAGCATGAGTCTGAGACCTCTGAGGAAGTAAGCAGGTCCTCTGCGGGTTCAGGTGCACCCGAGTCTAGAACCTCCCAGGCAGTAGACCGGAACCAGGAACCTTTCCAGGCCCAACTCCAACCCAGGGACTTCTGCCAGAGGGAATCCAGACCAGGATTTACAGATATAGGTCAAAGCCAGTAACCTAAGCCAAAGTTGCCCTGAGGCAAGGAATTCCACCTTGGGCAACAAATTCCTCTGGCAGGGAGAGCCAGAAACAAGCTCCACCTGGAGCAGAAGCCAGGAACAAATCCAGCCCTGAGAGCAAACCCAGGCCTGGGACACTGGCAGACCAGGACTGAGTCAATGACCTGACTCTGTGACTTCTACCGGAACTGGAGTGGGACTGAACCAGTTACCTAAGGCAAAGAGAGAACAACCTCCACCAGGAGCAGAAGCCAGGAGCAAACCCGGTCCCAGGAAACGAGGGGATCATGATTGAACCAGATCCAGAGTCAGCAATTGCCTCCAGAACTCCAAGCCAGGGACTTCTACAAGAGGAGATCCAGACCAAGATTTACAGAAACAGATCAAAGGCAGCAGCCTAGACCAAAGTAGGACTGAGACAGGAAAATCCAAGGGAGCAGACCAAAGCACAGGAGCACTGAGCTACCTCCAGGAACAGGAATAACCAACAGGGTAACTAGAACTGTGACACTGACTGTACCACGACGAAAACCATCTTACTGGTTCACTGATTCACTGGCACCTAGGAGATTATTCAACAGAATCTCAGACAGCCCCAACCACACCTATTAGAGGAAAAGATGAGTAGAAAAGGTAAGATCACACGTTACACCACAAAGAGCAACACAATACCATTAAAAACTAAAGACCCTACAAAAGTAAGACCTGAACAACCAACTATGGATGAACCAGAAGAAAATGATCTAAAAATTTACCTCAAGAGAATGTTTGAAATTCTTAAAGATGAAATGAGAAATTACCTTAAAGAAATGGAGGAAAAAACAAACAAAAAATTGGAAGATATCAGCAAATCACTTAAAGAAAACCAAGAAAAAGAACTCAAACATATAATAGAAACTATTCAGGACTTGAAAACTGAGATAGAAAAAAAAATAAAGAAAACACAAGCCACAGGAATTATAGAAACAGAAATCATGAGGAAAAGAGCAGGAACCACAAATGCAAACATAAAGACCAGAATACAAGAAATGGAAGAGAGAATATCAAGCGGTGGAGATAAAATAGAGAAATAGACTCATCAGTTAAAGAAAACATTAAATATAACAAAAGACTAACCCAAAATATCCAGGAAATATGGGACAACATAAAAAACCAAATCTTAGAATAGGTATAGAAGAAGGAAAAGAAGGTCAGCTCAAAGGAACAGAAAATTTATTTAGCAAAATCATAGAAGAAAACTTTCCCTACCTAAAGAAAGATATGCCTATGAAGATACAAGAAGCTTACAGAACACCAAATAAACTGGATCCAAAAAAAAGTCCTCTTGCCACATAATAATCAAAATACTAAACATACAGAGTAAAGAAAGAATATTAAGAGCTGCAAAGGAAAAAGATCAAATAACATATGAAGGTAGACCTATCAGAATTATACCTGACTTCTAAGTGGAGACAATGAAAGCCAGAAGGTCATGGTCAAGCATTATGCAGGCATTAAGAGACCACAGACTACTATACCCAGCCAAGACTACCATACCCAGCAAAACTGTCGATCACCATAGAAGGACAAAACAAGATATTCCATGACAAATCTATCTTTCACCAATACCTAGCCACAAACCTAGCCCTACACAAAATAATAGAAGGAAAACTCCAACCCAAGGAAGATGGCTACACCAACAAAAACACAGACAATTGATGATCTCATTACAGCAAATCCCAAAGAAGAAAAAAGAGCACAAATTAACATCACCAACGATGAAAAACAAATTAACAGGAGATAGCAACCACTGGTCATTATTATCCCTTAATGTTAATGGACTCAACTCACCCATAAAAAGGCACAGGCTAACAGACTGGACATGAAAACAGAACCCATCCCTCTCTGCATACAAGAAACGCATCTCAACCTCAAAGACAAACATCATCTCAGAGTAAATGGTTGGGAAAAAAATATACCAATCAAATGGACCTAAGAAACAAGCGGGTGTAGCTATCCTAATAGCTAACAAAATAGACTTCAAGCTAAAATCAGTCAAAAAAGACAAAGAAGGACATTTCATATTAGTCACAGGGAAAATCCATCAAGAGGAAATTTCAATACTGAACATCTATAACCCAAATAGAAGGGCACCCTCATATGTCAAAGAACACTTCGAAAGCTTAAATCATATATTAAACCTTACACACTAACAGTGGGAGACTTCAACACTCCCCTCTCACCAATGGACAGGTCAATCAGACAAAAAATGAACACAGAAATAAGAGAACTAACAGATGTTATGACTCAAATGGACTTAACAGACATCTATAGAATATTCCATCCAAACAGAAAAGAATATACCTTCTTCTAAGCACTTCATGAAACCTCAAAAATTGACCACATACTCGGTAACAAAACAAACCTCAACAAATACAAAAAAAATTGGAATAACCCAATGTACCTTATCAGATCATCATGCTTTAAAACTAGAAGTCAACAGCAATACCAATTCCAGAAAACCCACAAACACATGGAAATTAAACAATGCTCCTCTGAGTCAACAGGTCAGGGAAGAAATAAAGGGGCAAATTAAAGACTTCCTAAAATTCAATGAAAATGACCACACAACATACCTAAATTTATGGGACACAATGAAAGCAATGTTAAGACCCAAGTTCATAGCACTAAATGCATACATAAAGAAGCTGGAAAAAAATACCACACTAGTGAATTAACAGAACATTTGAAAACTTTAGAACAAAAAGAAGTAGGCTGGGTGGTGGTGGCACACGCCTTTAATCCCAGCACTCGGTAGGCAGAGGCAGGCGGATCTCTGGGAGTTTGAGGCCAGCCTGGTCTACAAGAGCTAGATCCAGGACAGGCTCCAAAGCCACAGAGAAACCCTGTCTCGAAAAACAAAACAAACAAAAAAGAAACAAACTCACCTAAGAGAACTAGACCTAGACGGCAGGAAATAATCAAATTGAGAGCTGAAATCAACAAAATACAAACAAACAATCCAAAGAATCAATGAGACAGAGTTGGTTCTTCGAGAAAATCAAATAGACAAACTAACCAAAAGGCAGAGAAAGAATATCCAAATTAACAAAATCAGAAATGAAAAGGGGGACATAACAACAGACAAGGAGGAAATACGGAGGACCAACAGGTCATATTTTAAAAACCTGTACTCCACAAAATTGGAAAACTTAAAGGAAATGGACAACTTTCTAGATAAATATCACTTACCAAAATTAAATCAAGACCAGATAAGCAAATTAAACAGACCTATAACTGCTGAAGAAATAGAAACAGTCATCAAAAGTCTCCCAAACAAAAAAAGCCCAGTACCAGACGGTTTCAGCTCAGAACTCTAGAAAACTTTCAAAGAGGAACTAATACCCAGAGTCCTCAAATTATTCCACACAATAGAAAAAAGAGAGAACATTGCCAAACTCTTTTTATGAGGCTACAATTACCCTGATACCCAAACCACAGAAAGACAATACTAAGAAAGAGAATTACAGACCAATCTCACTCATGAACATTGATGCAAAAATACTATATAAAATACTAGCAAATAGAATCCAAGAACACATCAGAACCATCATCCACCATGACCAAGTCGGCATGACCCACAGATGCAGGGATGGTTCAACACACGAAAATCTGTCAACGTAATCCACCATATAAACAGGCTGAAAAATAAAAACCAGATGCATGGCCTCAAGCTGGGACCCCACCTCGACTTACAGTCGGTCTGCCCTGAGCCCGCGTTAGGTCAGACCCCCACACAGGGCCGCCTTCCTTGCGTGATGTCTTGCAACACCTCTCATCAGAGGCCTCCAAAGGCCGAGTCTCCCCCCAAGAGGAGGAAGAAGAGATACCTGCGTCATGACAAGCCCCCCTACACCTACTTGGCCATGATCGCTCTGGTAATTCAGGCAGCACCTTTTCGCAGGCTGAAGCTGGCCCAGATCATCCGTCAGGTCCAGGCAATGTTCCCTTTCTTCAGGGACGACTACGAAGGTTGGAAGGACTCCATCCGCCACAACCTTTCCTCTAACCGGTGCTTCCGGAAGGTGCCCAAGGACCCTGCAAAACCCCAGGCCAAGGGCAACTTCTGGGCGGTGGATGTGAGCCTGATCCCAGCAGAGGCGCTGCGCCTTCAGAACACTGCCCTGTGCCGGTGATGGCAGACCCGGGGCACACGCAGAGATTTCGTCAAGGACCTGAGCCCCTACGTGCTCCATGGCCGGCCTTACCGGCCGCCCAGTCCCCCACCACCATCCAGGGACGGTTTCAGCATCCAGTCCCTGCTAGCAGACCCCGGGAAAGGATCAACATGACCCCAGCAGCCTGCGCTAGCTGGACAGAGCAGTTCAGGTCAGGCAGGTACCAGATACAAGGGGGAAGAAGAAATGTGTACTGTGCCCGGTAACTCCACTGAGAAGCCTCTGTGGCCCCTCTGCTCCCTTCCTGGGCCCACAAGAATAGAGGGGGAGACTTCCCAAGGGGAAGTCATCAGGCCTTCTCTTTCCCCAGAGCAAGGCACCAGGCCAGTCCACTTACTTCAGGGTTCCTCAGATCCCATGGGAACGTCCAGCAGGGGGTGCAGAGCTTCCCTGTGGGGACAGCTACCCACTTCTTACTTGCCCATTTACACTCCCAATGTAGTAGTGCCCTTGGCCACACTACCTCCCACCTCTTGTCCCCAGTGTCCATCTTCAACCAGCCCAGCCTACTGGAGTGTAGGTACTGAATCCCAAGGATCCCCGGACCTGCTCTGTGATCTAGATTCCCTCTTCCTGGGAGTACCACCCAACAAGAGCATCTATGATGTGTGGGCCAGCCACCCTTGGGACCTGGCTGCTACTGCCCCCGGCTGGCTGCTCTCCTGGTACAGCCTGTAATAGTTCAAAGGCAGGCAGCGTCTGCTTCTCCCTTCTACCCCTGGGTACCATTTTGATGGAGACCAGAGCTAGGAGCATGTCCACAGCAACAGCTTTAAAACACCAGGCACGGCCTTGCTGAAAACCCACAACTTTAATTGGGCTACTCCAGAAAGGGTTTTTGCCTCTGCTAGACACGACAGGTCTGGCCAGTCACTCTCCCACACACAGGGACAGGATCTGGAGAAAGAGCGCTCAGCCTAGAGTGGTGCATTTTCTCTTTGTCCCACTCTCTCATGCCATCCATCTACCCATCCCTCTGTCACCGCGCCTTCTTGGCTACAGGCTGGGGGAGGGCGAGCCAAAAGTGGGTCCAGTCTGAAGTCTTCCCCCCACCCCTCAGCTGCCTGGGTAGGAGGTAGCATCTTTTGGGGAATGGGTTAGGAAATGAAATCTGGACCCTACATGATTTGGGGTGGTGGAAGTGGGGGAGAGATTAACAGTAAAGGAATTTACAAGGCTTTAAAAAAAATAAAAAATAAGAACCACATGATAATCTCATTAGATGCCGAAAAAACATTTGACAAAATACAACATCCCTTCATGAAAAAGGTCTTGGAGAGAGCAGGGATACAAGGAACATACCTAAACATAATTAAGGCAATCTACAGCAAGCCAACAGCCAACATCAAACTAAATGGAGAGAAACTCCCAGCGATTCCACTGAAATCAAGAACAAGACAAGGTTGTCCACTCTCTCCATACCTATTCAATATAGTTCTTGAGGTTCTAGAGTTAGAGCCATAAAACACCAAAGAAAGACCAAGGGGATACAAATTGGAAAAGAAGAAGTCAAATTCTCCCTGTTTGCTGATGATATGATAGTTTACATAAGTGATCCCAAAAATTCTACCAAAGAACTTCTACAACTCATAAACACATTCAGCAATGTAGCAGGATACAAGATTAACTTAAAAAAAATCAGTAGCCCTCCTGTACACAGATAAAAGGACTGAGGAAGAAATCAGAGAATCAACACCCTTCACAATAGCCACAAATGGCATAAAATATCTTGGAGTAACTCTAACCAAACAAGTGGAAGACTTGTGTGACAAGAACTTTAAATCGTTGAAGAAAGAAATTGAAGAAGGCATCCCAGAAAGTGGAAAGATATCCCATGCTCTTGGGTAGGCAGAATTAACATAGTAAAAATGGCAATCTTACCAAAAGCAATCTACAGATTCAATGCAATGCCCATCAAAATCCCAGTGAA